>CAJQZN010039358.1:27046-37245 GCA_907164685.1 Colias eurytheme | reverse complement strand
CATTTTCTACGCCACCTTTTGTAGAGCAGAGGCTTTTACATTTCCCCGCAGACTGGACTATTAACTTAGAATTCAAATTTTTAGTGGAAACTTTGCTGATATTTGTATGGTTTTTATCTCTTATTTATAAGTAACTAACGTATTGTTTGTTTCCCAAAGATGAATAAATAAATTACGTGCAACTTTCATCCAATAATAATAAGGTATTTAAATCGATTTTCTCCACAGATATACGTATACCTATGTTTCCTGGAGCGCAACGTGCTATTCCCGGCGGTGGTGATAGCGGCCATAACGCAGGACGCGCCCGCGATCGCGGACAAGTATGGCGACACGTTTGGCGCGCTTATTATTTGCGTGTGCGCTCTTAAATGTGAGTTGAATTATATTAAGATATTGCATAGCTTCTATCGCGGGCCTTGAACGCGGGGACCGAATCCAGAAATTGCGTAACGAAAAACCTCACGCTCCCCACTCTGACGGGCGGAGGTGTGGCTTGAAGGCATAGCATGCAATAGCTTTACCGCGGCAGTCAGTGCCACACGTCTTTTTCTTAATGTTTTATTGATTAAGAATTTGTTGAAATATAAAATTTGTGTATGATGATGTGAATTTTTGATAACGCTTGCGAAGTTGTGGGCGGAACGCTAGTTAATATTATGTTGTCAGTTTGGGGGACTTAGCAATTTTCTGCATCAATTGAGTTTTATTGGTTTTGAACACTTAAAACAAATATAAATGTTTAAATTCTGATCATATATCCAGTAAGCTAATTTATTAAATTTAGTTGTATACAAATAGTATATTTCATTCAATTTTAAATAGAAACAAAGTGATCAATATTTTTTAAAAAGGTTTTCTTGTAAGCTTTTTATGTCTCCCATTTACAAGTATTTTGTATGTTCTAAATATTAAGTTTATTTATGTTTTCAGGTCTCAGAAACGCATACTCCGATCCAGACAGTCAATACCTAATCATAGTATTTGCTGTACTTCTGTTCCAACGGGATTTGGGCAGTCGCAAGATTTCTGAAACTTTTCTAGTTGATTACTTCATCATGGCGATCATATTTAACAAAGTCTACGAGTTTTTGTTGAAGGTAAATTGGTTATAATGATCTGTTTATGCGATTTTTTTTACTATTTGTAGTGTTCACCATGTTTTAAAATGTTAAGAAGCAAAAATTCGATAAAAAATTATCTTTATTCTGAAAAAAATAATTGAATAATTACGAGTAATTGTATAAAACGTGCCAATTTAAATAAGTTGTATACCTATACATTTTTTTTACGAATATTTCCATATAAAAGGTCTGGACTGTCAGACCTTTTATATGTTGTTAAAAGGTCTGGACTGCCAGACCTTTTATATGTTAACAAGCAAAGAATTATCGTATCACAGTGTCTGTAAACTGTATTTCTTACATTGTAAATTCCTTCATTTATTGTGTAGTATCACAGATCTGCGAATGGATCATAGATTATAAAACCCCTAAATGACAGGAGGAAGCGATTTTGTTTTATAATATGACTAGCTTTCCGCCGGTGACTCCGCCCGCGGTTTCAAAGAAAAACTCGCATAGTTCCCGTTCCCGTGGGATTTCCGGGATAAAACCTATCCTATATCACTCGTGGATAATGTAGCTTTCGAATGGTGAAAGAATTTTTAAAATCGGTCCAGTAGTTTATGAGCCTATTCATTACAAACAAACAAAGTTTTCCCCTTTATAATATTAGTGTAGATGATTTGGTGGTATTTGCCGTTTCTAGGTCCAATTCGTGGTAACATACATAGCTCCATGGCAGATCACGTGGGGTAGTGCGTTCCATGCGTTTGCGCAACCGTTCAGCGTGCCGCATAGTGCTATGTTGTTCTTGCAAGCTGCGTTGTCTGCTATGTTGTCTTCCCCCCTTACACCGGCGTTGGGTAAGTTATAGTATTTATTTATTTGTTTATTTATTTATGATAAGGTACCTAACAGCTAGTGATACAATTTTTGAGATGAATTGATTGATTGATTTTTTTTTATATGTGACGGGAAATTTGATTTTTGGTAATATTAAGTGTGTACAGTGTTGAAAATTGGATGGCCGTTTAGTAATATAAAGTTAAATTGGGTAAAAAAGATCGATTTTCATGTTGGATGAGTTTAAAAGATGGAAGAAATTGCTGTTAAGCAATAAAGCCGCCAATTGCTTAGTATAATATCCTGATTTTGTCAAACTTTGTGTGTGCAATAAAGAGTATATAAATAAAAGATTTTTTTATGTTTAATAAATAAATATAAAATAAATAATAATTATTATTTATTGTTCTTATTCACGTGTTTTATGAACATTTTTTTTAAAGATTTTTTTCCTGATTGACTTCATTTAGATGTATAATTGGGGAATATTTTACAGTATTATATGTACAAATTATTGAGTACATACGAGTGTATGAATTCATTTTATGTATTATGTTTACCGACATTTCAGTGTACATATTATCTTGTTTTGCACTTTCCTTCATTAATATGAAGGAAAGTGAAGTCCTGTTAATTTATCATTAAAATATTGATAAATCAGTTACATATGTTTTACTTTGTGAGCCTAATTTTTTTTTAAACTTTCGATTTAATTTATATGAACAGGTAGTGCAATATTCATGACGTCATACGTGAGGCCCGTGAAGTTTTGGGAGAGAGACTACAACACGAAAAGGGTCGACCAGAGTAATACCAGACTTTCTTCGCAATTGGAGAGAAATCTGGGAGCCGGTAAGTTCTTTTTTTTTTAAGTAATATTAATATAAGGTAATATCGAATCAATTTCAGGAGTGTATAATAACATTTTAGACTCGATTTTGACCCATTTTAAATTTAATTCAAACTTTGTACATCAAGGATCGGTGTTAATCCAATAATTTAATGAGTTTAAGCATGTTTTTTTGTGATTTTTTAGGTAATAAGTTACTAAACAAAATGACAAGCATCTTAGTTTATTTAACTTAATTTTCCTCATTCATAATACATATTATTATGTAGCTTCCACATCTCATCGTTATTATATTAAATTAGCGGTCGGCTTCGCCCGGGGTACATGTTTACGGTTTCTCTCCATAAGAATCATCCTCGTACTTCAAGGAATATTATAAAAAAAGAATTAACGAAATCTAGTTTGAAAATGAAAAAATGAAAAATTATTTATTTCAGCAAAAACACAGTATGTAACAAAACAAAATTTAACAACATCATATTTTGCTGTCACTTATTTTACAATATAATTATTAACTGTAGCTCCCACACTAAGAGAACTTGTGTCGTGGGAGCTGGTACGATTATAAAGAATGGATTTGCTCGTGGTACCGTAATTGTTGATTAAAAAGATTTAAAATAACTAATTTAAATATAAGATATGAATTGAGTACAACTAATGAACTAAATTTAAAAAAATAAATATAAATAAATAGATACCTAACTATATCAATAAATAAAATAAGTTAAATAAGTAAATAAATTAAAGTTAAAATAAATAAAATTATATGATACATACAATATAATGTAAATAAACAATAATTTATATTAATTTAATGTATTGAGACAAGGAGCTTTTCTGTTTGTGTGTAATTTAATGATTTTAAATCGCATGTAATAACTTTTTTAGCTTTAAAAATAGAAAAACTCTTAATGTTACATTTTAAATTTATTTTATTATATATAAAGATGCCAATATATGGGTTCATGCGCTTAGCGAATTTTGCTAACACATTTAGCGATTCATTTTTATTATAATAAATTGCAGATGACAACAACTTGAATTCAATATTCTACGAGCATCTAACTCGCTCGTTACAACATTACCTGTGCGGCGATCTGATGCTCGGCCGATGGGGTATAGTGCAGCAGGGGGACTGTTTTGGTAAGAAAGTCGAGATTATTGTCGAAATACAAAACGAAATTAATACAAGAAAGATCTTTTATAGGGACATAATAATGAGAACATTTTACGGCCTTACCAATAAAAAGTTAAACAATGGATAAATTTCAACTATTTTCTACCATAGCTGTGTCCTGCTCTTGCTCACATGAAACATCAATCATAAAAACAAGACAGGTTATTGCAATAACTAATCCATTGAATAGCGAATGGGTAACATTTTATTAGTAAGACCGTTAAAGTATTCGGAAGATTTTTTCTTATAAGTGGACTGTAGAAAACCATATTTTTATTACAAACACAATAATAATTATTTATTTTTATCCAGTTTTGATAAAGATCATTGTTACATACTGAAATTCTTTCACACATTAAAAATTAAAAATAAATTCAAATTCATTGTACTAACAAGTCAATAACTGCGTTAAAAACAACCGACTTCAAACTTGCACTTGCAACATTTACAAATACAGACAAAAATGCTCATAAAATAAAAACTACTGGGCCTATCCGAATAAAATTTTTATGGGACCAATTCGACACCATCCCGCATCGAACAAAAAAAGAATCACGTAAATCGGTTCAGAAACCACGGAGTAATCGGTGTACATACTACATACATAAAAAAAAAAACATACCGGCCGAATTGATAACCTCCTCCTTTTTTTTGAAGTCGGTTAAAAATAGCCTAAATTTTGTCCCTTTTACTTTTAACAACTACGTATTTATTTTATGCTATGTTTCCCTCATAATCCAATTTTCGTATTTATTTTGTGTTAATTTCCATTTCAGTGCTCGCGTCAGACTACCTGAACTGTCTGGTGCACATAGTGGAGATGGGCAACGGTCTGGTGTCGTTCCAACTGCGCGGTCTGGAGTTCCGCGGCACGTACTGTCAGCAGCGGGAAGTAGAGGCGATCTCTGAAGGGCCTGAAGAGAATAGCGGTATGTGTAATGCGTCAGACCACCTGAAGTGTCTGGTGCACTTTTTTGTTCCTTTTGATTTTTTTTTCTTTCTAAAGATTGTTTTATTGAAGATTAATATTGTTACAATAATGTTTTCTTACGTTAATACTTTTCTGTAGCTAGTACAGTCTATTTTTTTAAACATCATTATTTCTCACTATCAAGAACGACTGCGCCTGTTGGCTTGGTGGTCAGCACATATTTGATTTGATATCATTTTTATTTGTCATCATAGTTCTATGTTTATTTGTCACTAAACAAGACACCTGTGGAATTTTGTCACAGGGAAACGAATTCATACGAGTTCTTTTATATTTGACTGTGTCTCTGAAGTCTATATATTTATCAATACAGAAGGCACGTGCGGGGCGTGGTCGCTGGGGGGCAGAGTGCTAGCGCCGGGCGCGTGGTGGGCGCTCCGCTGGCTCGCGTGGCAGCTCGCTACGGCGCGCTACGTGCTCGAGGGGTACTCCGTTAGCGACAACAGTGCGGTCTCCATGCTGCAGGTGTTCGACTTTAGGAAGGTGCTGCTGACGTATTATGTTAAGGTGAGTATCACCCGTGGTCCCCCCGATATGACCCACTGGTGGGTCTACGGGTAATATTTTTTCCCCGTGGACCCACTGCTATAGAATGATATGACAGTGGGTCTACGGGCACTGGAAATAAAAGTACTTTTTACCCGTGGTCCCCCGCTACCATGCTTTCCAATTTAAAGTGTAAATTTATATGCAAAGTTAATGAAAGTGCGTGAAAATTTTCTGTTTTTTAGGTATAGATATGGTAAAATAGATTGTAATGTGTTTTGGGTGATTTAAATAGTGTGATGAAAGTGTAAGTTAAAAAAAGTGATGTCTTATGTAAATTTTAAGTGAGAGAGCCGTGAATTTTGATGACAATATGGTTATTTTGTTGACTCTTGTTTAAAATAATAGTAAATGAAATATAACATGCTTTATGAAATATTATCGTCAAAATCGTGAAATATCAAGCTGACTCGAAGGACCATGTTCTAAAAAGTATTTAAGGATGTTTATCACATAATAGAATAGAATAGAATAGAAAACACTTTATTGTACAATGCACACAAAAACAAAATTTACAAAAAACGATATTTAACTTAAAATAAATAAATATTATGTTACTAAAATCGAACTTTATCGTTATGTATTAATAAAACGCATAATGTTTATATTTATTCACAGAGCATCATATACTACACGATACAGTCAAGCAAACTAGAGGAATGGTTATCATCGCCAGAATTGATGGAAGCCCTAAAGCCCATGAATGAGAGATCATTTGTCGATTTGGATCCTATTTTCAACGTCAATCTGGATGAGGATTATGATTTTCGAGCGTCTGGTATTACTAGGTTAGTATAAATGGGATTTTAATAAAATATAGATAAAATAGAGGGAGAGGGCAGTGTCGCCAGACTTATTTAAGAAGTTTAGAATAAATATATCTTAATGGTTTCGAAATTAAAAACCACACATTGCAATCTGATGTATGTGTAAACTAAAATTTAGAATATTTTTTTGGGAATTTTAAAACGTCTGGGGGAAGTTATGAACCACCGAAAGTTTCTGATTATGTTCAGTATTCTTTTATAAATCTTTCTCACCTGATACGAATTTCCATCTCTTATTTATTCTTGTGAATGTAAATTATTAAAAAAAACACTATTAATCCACACTAATATTATAAATGCGAAAGTAACTCTGTCTGTCTGTCTGTAACTCAATCACGCCTAAACTACTGAACCAATTTTCATGAAATTTGGTATGGAGATATTTTGATACCCGAGAAAGGACATAGGCTACCTTTTATTGCGAAATATGTACCACGGGCGAAGCCGGGGCGGACCTCTAGTAGTATATAAATTATGACTCGTTAAACAACTTTCCATTTCCAAAAAATACATACTTTAAATGTTTTTACAGGAGTAGGTTCTGCGCGGTATACCAAGAGTGGATAGCGCACTGCCGAGCCCGGCGGGGGGGAGGCTGGAGGAGGGACCCCCCACTACTCACGCTTTGCTTTGCGCTCAGTTTATTGGGGAGGAGGGCCCTAGCAGCTGCCCAACATCTGTCCGCTTCTAGGTAGGAAATTTATCTATACTAATATTATAAAGCTAAAGAGTTTGTTTTTTTGAACGTGCTAATCTCGGGAACTACTGGTCTGATTTGGAAAATTATTTCGGTGTTAGATAGCCTATTTATCGAGGAAGGCTATAGGCTATATGTCTATATATATAAAAGTCAAAGGTGACTGATATAGTGATCTATCATCGCACAGCCCAAACCACTGGACGTATCGGGCTGAAATTTGGCATGCAGGTAGATGTTAGGACGTAGGCATCCGCTAAGAAAGGATTTCCCGAAATTCTTGCGGGAACGGGGAAAAACGGGGATGTACATACAAAGTCGTGGGCGGAAGCTAGTCATCACACTAAGACCAATGCGGGTAAAACCGCGGAGCACAGCTAGTGTTGAATAAGATAACAGTTAAAGAGATCTTTATTTCTATCTGTATTTGCTATATCAAATATAATATTTTCTTTTAAATACTGACTGATAAATCGTCCCCGACTGGCCGGTTATCAATTTTAATTGTGTGTAGGAGATATCATTCGCTTTAAAATAAATATGCGTTCATATTATTCTAAATTAATTCGGAAATCTCTGGAGTTCTTAGAAATTTTGTAAATATTCAATGTTATAATTTATAATCATAACGTTATGTTTTTTAAACCCGCTTTTCACGAAATGAATTTAGAAATACTATTAATCACCTGTTTTAATTTCCAGCGTGGAATTCTTCCTCTACGGCCTACACTCGTTATTCAAAGGCGACTTCCGTATAACGTGCGCACGAGACGAATGGGTGTTCTCTGATGTGTCGCTGTTACACTCTGTGTTAGCGCCCGCTATACGGATGGCACTTAAGTTGCATCAGGTTTGTGGTATAAATGTTTATTCGTGTTGTTATGCAAATGATTAATTTGTTTTTTTTCTTTTCATATGTCTAGGATTCTGTTAAAAATGGGATATTTCCACATATTATGATTTTTATTGATGCAAATGACATTAGGTTAAAAAGATCTGTTAATAAGGTTCTTTTTGTGCAGTAAAATTTTATTTCTTATTGTACGGACTATGGTTCGTACACCTGGGATGCTGCTGCTACTAATGAAACTAAGCTGCTAAATAATATGATTTTATTGCTATGCTGTAATGCTAGAGTTGCACACGTACGCGGCTCGCGACGTTTTAATGTGAACTAATGCTATATGTAAATGAAAATGCTGTGATATACAAAAATGATGATTTTGCACTCTGTGCGGTTGCACCGTACATGCTCCCGGGCAACAAGAGTGATGGAAATGAAAGCTATGATAGATATGACGATGAGCTAACCTATTACAAGGTGAAAACAATATTCTTAAAAGCTATTAACAAATGATGCCCGACAATCATTAGATATCGATCTTAAGGCTACACTGTTCTAAAATAGGGAATTGTCTTTTATGGATTCACTGAGTAACGGACACACACATTGCTCTGCTTTTTGCTTCACACACACTTTACACTCACACACTTATCACTAAAACAAACACATGGGTCACTGATGGCACGCTGCGCGCTGGTACGCGGCAGGCGCTCGCGCCGCGGAGGGCGCTCGCCGCCGCCGGCCGCCACGCACACCATAGGCCTGCTGCTGCTGCTATCCCCTGAGTGCGCTTCCCGAGAGCTAGCAGGGAGTCGTTGTAGCTTTTTTGCCAGCTCCAAATTTGATCCGGTGTTTATAAAATACTGAATCGGTTGGATTTCGGATACACCTCCGGCTCAATATTTATCTTATAAGTGTGTTGTTTATGTGAATTAATCATGAATATTTAGCTTTAATCTCAGACAATGTATTCGCAATAATATATCTGACACCATTGATAAGGCCTGGTCGCGTGCGCCTCGTTGAATCGAAATGCTGATTCAGTAACATGCGGTCATGGAACTCCAATTGTTTACAACCGTGGCTTATTTGTATAATACGATGTTACAATGAATATTACTTTTTAAAGTTTCATAAAGCTGATGATATCCAGATGATTGATATAATTAATTATTAATAAATTTTGAAGTTTGGTTGCTTATTGGCGTAGTTAATTAATTTCTATCCATCTTCAACTATGTTAATTTATTGAAGAATATAAAATGTTTGTCGACGTTTATTCTTGTTATATTGAAGTTGTTACTGTATAATATTACGTTTGTAGCTGACGTGAGCATTAAAATAAATAATGTTAATATGAACGATAGATAATAAGTTTATATGAAATGATTTAATTGGAATGCGCTTTTTTCGGGGTGCTTGCTGGTGATAAGCTGCTGGTATGATTCTGTAGCTTTTGCTTTCTTCCTTCGGTGTAATATTTTCTCTGTGAGAGACTGACCAGAGCTTTGTGTTTATCGCTTCTTTCAGGTTGTTGAAAATGCTTTCGTGGCGAGTGAAAGAATTCTCATATTCAACGTCTTCCCCGTCCAAAATGCTGTCGATTTCCCAATGAAGGGAGTCAATAACGCTCCATCGGGAATTTAACTGTTGAAGGGCATCCTCGAATTTCCACTTAGTGCATATTTTTTCAACATCAATACTTGTTACAGTTCTTTTAAAAGCCTTAAAGTTAATTGCTTGTTTATGGAATAATTCATCAAGTTTGCTCGATGTACCTTGCGATTTAAATGATGGCTGAGGATTTAAATCCTGTTGCTGCTTGCTTGTTCCCGGCTGAGACAATAAGCCAGGTGTTGCAGGTCTTATAGGGCTTTCCTTGCTTTCCGCTGGCAAGTGCCGCATTATGTAAGACCGCGTTTCATGATAAAAATCGGCCGTTCGCTTATAAATGTTATTGCTAAAATATTCATGCGATTTATCGTCATATTCACATATTTTAATATGATTGCATTGAAATTCTTGCCAGTAAGAATCTAACACACTTAATCGCTTATTAATATGAGCCGGGGTCTTGCGTTCGACACCGTCTTTCTTAAAATTGATTTGGAGCTTTTCCATCGCTCCGATGATCATGTTTTGGTTAGCTACTAGATCTTCCATGATGAAAATGCTACTTCGCTTCGATAGATAGTATAGGTAAAAAGCTGTGGACTCACCGCTGCTGCTGGAACTTACGTGGCAGTTCCCACTACACGATTTAACACACGCGAATGGGTCCTGCTTTCGCTTAAGCTCGAAGGACCATAAAGATGTACGGACTATGGTTCGTACACCTGGGATGCTGCTGCTACTAATGA
>CAJQZN010039358.1:5481-17406 GCA_907164685.1 Colias eurytheme | reverse complement strand
AGCGGGGGCGCGTGCGAAGCCCCGAGCGCAGCGGAGCGGGGCGAAGCGCGGGTGCAGCATCCCGCGCCACCACAACCTTCGAGGCCTACGTTAGGTGGGTTTTAAGTAGTTTTTAAGCTATTGCATAGCTTCTATCGCGGGCCTTGAGCGTGGGGACCGAATCCAGAAATTGCGTAACGAAAAACCTCACGCTCCCCACGGGGACGGACGCATGCAATAGCTTTACCGCGGCAGTCCCCGAGTGCCACACGTCTTTTTTTATTATATTTTTGGTAAAAATTTGGTGCTATAAGTTATTTTCCCAAGTTATTTTGACTTGTCAAGAACATAATCACATTTAGATCCTCAGCACACACGATCTTTTTTTTTAATATTTCTTAGTTAAAAAATTGGTGTTGTAAGTTAGTTCTCAAAGTACACTTTAAAGCGAAACTGTTTCATTACATTTAAATATAGTAAAAATTGTCACGTACACATTTTACCACGTGTGCTAAAACCAAAAATACAAACTATAATATTTCACTGAAAATCTAATTTAAATCATTACATTCTTATCGTTATTATTCAAATATTCATAAAAATTCCAACAATAAAGAGGCGAAAATCAATACTGTATTAAATAATAAAAATATTTTATAAATAGCCGGCACTAGAGGCAGTTTATCAAGCGCGGGGAAACAAACTTCATCAACACTAGCATCGCTTGCGGGTTTGCTTCGAGAACATTCGCATGAACGAACACAAGAAGAACCCGGTAGGTCTAATTTATCATTTTAATATATTTTATTCATAAAATAATTCTATGTTCCTTTTAAATTCTTATTCAATTAAATGATAATTCGCGATAAAAATAAATTGATTTTATTGCTTACTTCTTTCTAATATAATTATTGCAAAACATATTTAAAAGTTTTCTTAACTATTTCAACGAACATTTGCTTCAAAATAAATAATAATGGTCAAATAATATTACTAATTTAAATGTGTCTTTTTCACAGTGTACGCAAATCAAAGTCAAGAAAATGAAACGCGACGACGCAGTGAGGAAAGAACTGCGCGTCGAGAACGACACATGCGTGCGCGAACTCAGGTATATGGGTGTTTTAATTTATTAATTTTTACATTCTGTAAGTACTCCATGACAAAAAAAACACGGTGTACAAGTTTATTATCCATACTAATTAAAGTAGCTCTGTCTGTCTGTCTGTTACTCAATCACGCCTTTACTACTGAACCAATTTGCATGAAATTTGGTATGGAGATATTTTTATACCCGAGAAAGGACATAGGGTACTTTTTACCCCGGGAAATAGGATAGGTTTTATCCCGGAAATCTCACGGTAACGGGATATACGGGTTTTTCTATGACTGCGCGGGCGAAGCTGCGGGTGGAAAGCTAGTATGATTATAAAACCTTAGAATAAGTGAATTGTAAAAATTCTTTGAAATAAATGTCCCTAAACGTAAGTATAATTTTTTTTAACGAAACTTTTATAAACTGAATTTTTAGTTTTATAGCATTCAAATGCATTACAAATGATTGTATTTTTAGAGTATGAAGAATAGATGAAATTGAATTACGAGACCTGTTTCAGATCCGTGTCTTTTAATTTTTTTTAATTATAAATAAAACATTGCACTAAGCAAATTGTTTTTGGGGATCGTTTGTACGAATCATTACTAAAACAATTTACCTACATATTTATTTTTATATTTCTATCTCAGCCGGGGAACAGAACCCGCCCCCGTCGCGATCGAGGCCTACCAGCTTCTTTCCGCCTACTAGCAGCATCTGATAGTGCAAGGCTTGCGGCACAACATGACGAACATACAGACGAACAGGTACGTTTTCTTATGTTTGATTTTACGCGAGTATTATACATTTAGAAATTAAAGACTTTTTAACGGATTTTAAACGCGATTTATTCATTCTATTATTTTCCCGACGTTTCGAACACTTTACAGCGAGCGTGGTCACGGGGAGACTGGCAGCAGTCTAAAGTGTTCCAAACGTCGGGAAAATAATAGAATGAATAAATCGCGTTTAAAATCCGTTAAAAAGGTATGTTTTATTTACAGGGTGTAATCGTTAAGTGTGCACAGGCGATTATTACGTTACTATTGGAGGTATCGATAAACTATAAACTGATATCGAAAGTACTTAACCTAATAAGTAAAATGACAATAATAACTTTTTATAAATATTATGAGAAATATCCAAAAATGTTATCAGTTTAAAGTTTTTTTGATATCTGCAATAATTACGGAATAATCGTCTGTGCACATTTAACGATTACATCCGGTATGATATTGGGAAAAATCCCAAATAGTAAAAAATAAAAACATATTTTTTGTAATTTTTAGTGTGGTTGTGTACAGTAATACTAAAGAGAGGAATGATTTGATGTTTTTTTATTAGTAAGAAGTTAGTTATATAAGAATTTTGACAATTTTTTCACAATAAAAATGGATTTTACTCTCAAATAACATAGGATATTATTTTCAAGGGCTCCACTGGCTGGGAGTACGGCTGGTGTGAACAGCCTCGAAGGGCAGCAAGTGCTAAGGTAAAATTATCTATCTTTTGTATTCTGTATATTTATTATGGAAAAAAAGCGTACGTGTCAGAAGTGAAACTTCTTTTCAAGATTAAAGATACCAAAATCGTTGCCTTACTCTCGTCACTTACTTCGTCTCGTCTCTTATGACGTGACGATATTACCATGACGTGACCTTGATATTTTACTCAACGCGCCAAAAAAATATTCACTTCAAAAAGTCGAGATTTTTAAGCTTATTTAACTAAAGAATAGATGGTTTTGAATGATTTTTGGTTAAATGCTTTTGTCTTGTTGTCTTGATAAGAAATTAGTATTTATAATTATTATATCACTAAACCCAGGTATCATCGAACCAACCACAAAGTGGTTCCTCGTCCCTAGAAGATGTACTGCCTCCTGGAGGTAGTGGGCTTGATATGTCACTACCCGATTGCAAGATCATCGCCAACAGGAACGCAAGGCAAGAGATTAACTTCAAAAGGTATCATTATCACTAACACTATCGTCATCATAGACAAAATTTGACATTTATTAAATTCTTTCTACTCTTGCTACCTACTTCTGTAACCAAATTCTATTTAACAATTCAAAACTATGATTTAACCTAACTTTTTTCATAACATACAATTATATTACCTTATGACACAACTAAACATAAACCAACTGCTTTCTGTACACATTAAAAAGTTAATTATTAACTTATTACTCAAATTCCAGGTACTTCATAAACGAGGGAACTTCAAAGGACCTATCCAAAATAAGCAAAGAAATCCGCCACGAGCGGGAAAGTTACCGCGAACTAACCGGCCGATATATAGAAAAACCGGAATCAATACCGCTAAAGGAAACGCACTACACCGACGCCATTAATAAAGAAGCCTTACTAAAAAAAGAAGCGAAAAAAGACTCTAAAGCCAAGGAAATAAAGACGAAAATCAAACGCTCTGATTCGGGGAAAAGTGACGCGAAAGTGAATATATGTGTGGGGAGTAAAGTGTTAATATTGGAACCTTTGGGGGTGTACGATTGTATCAATTTGGGGAGGAGGATCGATGTGTTGTGGCCCTCGGAGTATCAGAGGGAAAGGGGGGGGAGGAACTCCTGGGGGAGTTGGGTGCCGCAAGCTGGGATGGACGGACTGGTAAGATATTCTATTTTTGAAGTGAAAACTTCTTTAGCGGCGTTGGGTATAAAATCTTAAACTCGCGTCAGGACACGTGGCCTGATCGAAAAAGCGTAAGAAGGATTTTTTTTTAGCCCTTATATTCCATGCGTAAGACGGATACCATTCCAAAATATCAAACATGCTGAACGTTAATAATCAAGTTTTCACTTCTGCCGGCACTCCCGGAGTGCAACCCGTCTTTTTTTAATAATACTTTGAATCATCGATTGATTAATATTTTATACTAGCTTTCCGCCCGCGGCATCGCCCGCGTTTTGAAAGCACATAGTTCCCGTTCCCGTGGAATTTCCGGGATGAAACCTATCCTAAGTGTTAATCGAAGTAACCCTCTATATGTGTGCTTATTTCATTGTAATCGGTTCAGTAGTATTTATGTGATTGAGTAACAAACACACATCCTCACAAACTTTCACATTTATAATATTAGTAGGATTAGTAGGACTTGATTTAGCACTCTATTTAGGTACACGAAACAAATGTTGGTGAATTTATCGATTATATTCAAACATTTATTGTTTCAATTGGACTTCTTTTAGAAACGCTTTTGAATCGTCAAAATACAATTTAATAGTTCAGAAGTAAAAAATAACTTTTTATGACAATATTCATAAGGAAATTTTTAGGGTGTACTTCAATCGCAATTTCGCTTGCGTGTACTTTATCTTAAATAAAACTAATCTAAACCTATTTTTTTATTAAATCAATTTAGAAATACTTCTAAAGCGTATATTACTATTATCAACAAATAAATATAATTTACTACAGAAAACATAACTCCTTCTTTTTAACTTTCAGGTGGTTCACAAATGGACGCCAAACCATCGAGACCCGAAACTTAGATCTCACGTCGACAAAAGTATACTATTAGTTCAAATCGAAGACAGGTTCGTGCCTATCGCTGAACACTGCGTTCAAGACTTGGGCGATGAAGTTTGAACCTTATTTCTATAGAGATAAAGTCGAAAATCGAAGAAAAATTTGACTTCTCGTCGACAAAATATAATATATAGAATTCCTTCGTAAATATTCTTGAACGATGAAGTTTGAACCTTATTTCTATGGACATAAAGTCGAATATTTACTTATGAAATTGCATTCAAACGCTGGTGAAGGAAAATGGATCTTTTGTAGGTTGAATTAGGACGAATTTAAAACGGCATATTTTTCATGGTGTTTTTGATTGGTCCAAAGTGATATAAGAATTTGAACTTTAGCAAAATGTAATAAAGATGAAAATGTTTTGATTCAAATGTTGATGAAAATTAATGAAAATATTTTTAATGTTTCTAGTGAATTATTCTTATGAGTTGGGTCTTATAATTTTTTAGTTTTTTTATTTCTATTTTTTTAATAAATGATTGAGTTTAAAACAAACAAAATATGTAAGATGATTTCGGCTAATAGTATTAACACATGTAATATAAAAAAATCGATTAGTCTAAACGTGTATATATGTACTTGCGTTAAATTCTGTACATATTGTATATAGTGTAAAGGTATGTTTGTGTAACTCGTAATAAAATTATTCTAATGTTAGTTAAATTTTGTCCTGTTAAATATGGGAAATATAAATAATTAATTTTTTCAATATCTCTGGTGTAAATGGTCTCATAGTTTTTATTTATTCGTTTAAATTTTGAATCTTTTCGTATCATGAAAATTGTATTATCCAACTATAAAATTATGTATTACAGTATTTGCATTACATGTACATACATATTTATTTTCTTATTGTACCATGTTTTATAATAAATTTAAATTTGAAATCCTTAAAGAAGTATTTTTTAATAAATCATTCTTATTTTTGCAACGACAATATGCGCATTACAAAATAAAAATTTTAAATTTAATGCATTTTTATTGTATTACATATTGAGCTATTATAACAGACTGTATTTACTTAGAATGTACAATATACATAATGAAGTCCCATTTCTCGATGTGGTATGGGGAAAATTTCACATTTGTTTTACTGTAAAATACTTTAAAAACAATGACCTAAGTTCGTTATTATTAAAATTTATTTGCCGAAATATCTTCTGTTTAAAATTACACGTAATAATGATTACCCTACTTGCCCTTAAACTACGGAACCCAAAAGTGATTATGACCCTACTTTCCCTTTAACTACAGAACCCGTTGAGAAAAGAAATGTAAAATACTTAAGTGAAACAGATGTGAAATGCATACAAATTGTACATATATATATATCTAAAATGTAATTAGTTGAAATGTTCTGTGCGGACGTTGAGTTTTTCGAATTTATAAATTATTGCAAGTTGATCGTTTAAATGTAATTGTATTGATGTGATTTAAAATTAATGACGCGTTTTTACGCACAAATATATATCGTCGTGTTGGGAGTTCGTGATTAAATAAAGGGGTTCGTTTTGTTGTCTGTTCGTATAAATACATGTTATTCATATATGTACATTCGTGTTGCTCCGATTTTTATATCATAACTTGGAAATTTCTCTAAAGCAAGTAGGTATTTGCTTAACTTTACAAAAAAATCTTTAAATAAAATCAAATAACTGATTTATGAAATCCAACTGAAACGTGCTTTCAAACTTTGGTTAAAATTTAATTTTATTTGATGTGAAAAATTATTTGATTCAAAATATTTGGTTCAACAACAGACAATGCAACAAACCCAATTGAATTAACATCGTTCGTTTACAATTTAACGTCATCAGAAACGCCTCATTTCTATTAAAAAATTAAACGTTGAATTTAATCGATTTGCATATCATGAAAAATATATAATATATTGTTTTAATAAATAATTGAGGAATTCTAAATTGCGTTGATCAGTATTTGTTTGTCAAAACTAAATGATTAGATGTTCTATCATGTGTGAACTCTGCAGTTGCCTTATTTAAGACTAATTTTTATAATCTAGATCAATATTATAATTATGTACTTGCGTAAATATAGAAAATGGACTTGTGAAAGAGACAGAACGATCGTGCGGCCAGTATTTGTCTCTTTCTATTGTGTACATTTGATTCTCTGTCTTTTGAGGCCTAGAAATAATGAATTTTTTGTAAAAATTGAGTTTAGTGGTTACTTTTGAGTAATTAAGTCCATTTTCTATGTCTATGATGTTAAGGTTTTAATGTGCTGTCCTAAAAAGTTCTGGATTTTTACCAAATTTCGAAAATGAGGGTAGTTAGACAAATTATCTTCAATCAAAATTAAACTTATAATTTCGTTCCTATTCAAATTGGTATTTTAGGTATCTCAATTTGATTTTTTTTTTCATAAATTGAGTTTAATACCAAGAAGGCACAATCCGTCCACAAAGATGTGTTTTCTTACGAAGTTTTTTTTTCATATCTCCTTCTCTTTCTATCACACACAAATGAAAGAGACAGATATAGAAATATCTTCGTGGTTTCCAAACACACGGACAGTACCGGTGATGTGTATTATATTATGTATATTATAATGTTAAGTTTAATTGCACAATAATTGTTAAATGTACTGTATGTTGGTAAAAATCTTATTAAATAATGTGTCCCGAGATTAAGCCCATACTAGGAAACATTAAACTCGTATAGCAATAACATCAGACTTGCCGGTTACGTTGCTTTTGTTAATTTATAGATTCTTAAATAAGTAGGGACAGAATAATAACGAAGGGTTCCGTCTGCTATTATTTTTACTTTTTCTCCTCTCATAAACTTCACTGGTTGTGTGTAAGCTTAAAAAATCTACTTTATCTGTATCTCTTTTTGTTTATACTTTCTGTAAGTCTTTTTTTTGTAAATGAAAGAATCTGTAGATTAAGAAAAGTAACGGAACGCGTACTTAGTGATTCCAATTTGAGTACTGCCATAACGCTATGCGATAGCCTCACCATTACTTAAATCATAATAAATCACAGCTTGACGTGATTGTACCCTGTATGTATATTATGCCAAAGTAATCTTGATCAGTTGTTGAGACTCATAGAACTGTATCAATGTGGATTCAGAAATAAAGTGATAAAGATATGTACTGTGTTTTATTTTATTACTAGCGTATTCCAAGGAGAACCCGCATAGTTCCCATTCCCGTGAGATTTCCGAAATAAAACCTATCCTATGTGTTAATCCAAGTTACCCCTCTCTCTCTCTCTCTGTGTTTGCCAAATTTCATGAAAATCGGTTCGGCAGTTTTTGCCTGAATGAGTAACAAAAATACAAACTTTCACATTTCTAATATTATTAGGATGTTAGTAATTTTAACTGTAGCGTGGAGAACATACAATACATATTAAATAGGATTAAGAAAACGTACCACATAATTTGTAGGACAATGTGCGTGTAAAATATAAGCGACAATAAAAGTAAGTAGTGTAGATTTAATAAGTTAAAAGCACGCTTAATAAGATCAAGAATCATGGATTTGTATAAGAATTGTATTTTGTTATCTTCGATCCTAAGTTTTAATTAAATCTGTCGGATTAAAGCGGATCAAAATCGGTGCATATGTCGAGAGGCTATATCGTAGATTTGCTCATTTCATGAAATGGCCAACATAGTTAATACAACATAGGTGCTAATGCTAAAGCGCGTCACACACGGTGAAGATACTATAATATTTTATGTTAAGATTCTCTAATATAAAACGTTATAGTATCCGGTATCCGGTATCAGCGTTCTGACCATCATTTTAAATAATAATCATCTAAGACCTCTGTAGAACCGCCATCCTGTTACAAATGACCCGAAATTGTGTGGGCAAGGTGAAAAAGAAGCTTAACGAAGGGTAACATTTTGAATACAAACAACAGGAGTCAAAGAAAATATATTTATTTAGTGAACATTTAAACATAATATATAGAATAAAGTCAATTTCATATCTAATTTAACTGTAGATTTGGATCGGAGCATACATTATAGGAATTATTATATAGGTAATAAGCAGTACAAGAATTACTTCCTCATATTATACATATTAAGCTGAACATAATATAGATAATAGCAACAGATTAGCTGTCAATAACAATATTATTTTAATTAGTTTTCTTATACATATAAAAAGGATCACACAATATTCCATATATTGAGACGTTAAACGTAATATTATAGGGTCTACTTATAAGATTTAACTTCTTTAGGAGATGAGTGTTAGAATATTTATCATTTCACAGTTAATTCATAACTTTATCGTGTAACTTTTTACTTATATTCGGGGGCGTTCAAGTGTTACGTAAAGCAATTTAGGGGGAGGGGAGGGGAATTTATCTCTCGAAAAACGTTACGATGCGTTACAGGGGTACGGAAAAAATGTTATGGTGCTTTACAAGGGGGAGGGGTCAAAAATCTTAAAAAATTGCGTAACGTAATAAATACTTGAACGCTCCCTCAGGAGAATAAAGAGCTAAACTCGCTTTGCTACTAAATCTATTTACTTAATAGTTTAACAAAGTTTAATAAAATCACACTAGACATTACATTTTATTTTAATTTCATAAAATTTTAAACATTGAAATTAATATACAAAAGTATTAACTATTTATTGTACTAATGAAAGTGTAATATAATTCTCGATTACTATACAAGCAAAACTAGGCGCTATTCCACTAATCATAAGATAAAAATTTCTATATGGACCCGCACATGGTCGCCTACACGTAGACACTAAGCTCAGGGGTTTGGGTAAAAGCTAAACTGTAAATTCACAACATTTAGTATTATCTACTTTCTACAAATATTTTTTTATAGAGCATCATTCTTATGTACATTTCCCGCCAAAACTGTTGCAGTAAAAGGGTTTAATAAATGATTATGTCAAATGGATATTGATTTCCAATTTTAGCATTCATTGAATTAACACGTTTAAAAGCACTTCATTTACAAAGCAAAATATATCTGCATCTTTTTGCAATCGTCCACTATATTATCCTATTTCTTATGATACCCGTAAGAGTTAAATGATAACCAACTCTTCCCATTCACGGTTAAACTCTGACCAATTCTTAAACAGAAATAACTTTATTATTTTATGAATAAATCGTCAGATAATATCATTCTAAAATTTTATTTCCCGTCTTATATAATTTGTGATGCCATAATATCCTTTCAATATGATATTTATTCTTATTATTACTCGAATCTTCAATAGCCGGTCTTAATTCAAAATTACCTTCATTTTCACAATATTTGAAAGATAAATTCTTCTTTCACAACATACGAATTCTTTACATGGATGGAAAAATTACCAAATTCCACTTAAGATATCAATGTATATTGTATATTTTTGTAAATTATACAACGTACGTACAGTGAAATAAATTTGAACCGTATACGCATGGCAGGCAAATATTTTTCAAACTATTTTAAACCTTAGTGCCTCTAATACATGGATTGCATTTGTTTATCCTAAATTTTTATCTATGAAATTGATTTACAGTACTTTAATAATATTTACAAATATTATTACATGAATATAACTGTTTAGAGTAGAAGATCCGAACATAAATCGACTTTCATCGGGGTGATAATAGAATGAGACCTATTTTATAATAAATTCAGTCTATTAAAATGGGATTTCTGGAAAAATCCTGGACAGGATATTTTTAATAAATTTCCCTGGATTTTAGGTTCGGATCTTAGACTATTATATTTCTTTATCTCAACAATTGAGATAAATGAAATTTATTAAAAGGCGTTGAATTACAAAGGGCTTATAAAACTCATGAAGCAGTCTTGGAAACCGGATATGTTGAGTAATAATCAGATTATCTCTTATATATAAAATTCTCGTGTCACAATGTTAGTCTGCATACTCCTCCGAAACGGGTGGACCGATTCTCATGAAATTTTCTGTGCATATCGGGTAAGTCTGAGAATCGGCCAACATCTATTTTTCATATGTACCACGGGCGAAGCCGGGGCGGACCGCTAGTAAGTGTATATAATATATTATATTAACTGTACAATACAATATAACGCATATCTTTTATGTACATTTGTCGCAGCTATATAGTTATTTGCTGCCACAAATATATACATACATTTTTCGATTGAATGTAAGTGAAGTTAGGGTCGCCAGTTCATAACTGTTTTGAAATTATAGTTTCTACATACTTCTAATTTCTATAAATAATATTATTTCAAGATGTTGTCGCTTTGAATACAATGGGCTACATAAAGGTTGTCTATATTTAATAGTGAAATTAATCTAGAATACTACATAATAGTAGTTTTAATTTCGCTCTAAAGTGAAAGTACACTAGTTTTCACAGACATAAGTATCATTAATATGTATCATAGAAAGTAATGAATTCTAATTTTATTTTGTCAGTATTCAAATTCAAATTCAAAATTCTTTATTTGGAACAATAAAAACACAGATACAAAAAACTTTATGAACGATGGCACCTATAAAAGCTTAAAAAAGCTGTGGCACAGATGCCAAAATTTTGTCAGTATTCATTATTTGTAGTTGATTGTGTAGACTTTGATTCGTATGAATTATTATAGTACCCATATTATTTTATTGCTACTTACATTACTATTTAAAAATCATTTTTGTAGGTTAAGGTAAATTAAAACTATTTTAAACATTATTCAATTATGTTTATAAACATTGACTAAAACAGTCGAAGAAGTAATAAAAACTTAACTATAATTATTCTACTTCTGTGATAACATAAATTTGTGTCTAATATAAATAAAAAAAGATTATACATCGATTCGCGTAAAAAATAATAAAGCAGCCATTCACGCCATAAAGCTTCGTATAAATATTTTGTAATAACAAAATATTTTTAATGGCAATCCTGTTAGCATAGAGTACAGACAATTTCCGGAAGTTACGCATCGTCCTTCTTTTTACCGGACATCCGGTCTATGAGACTATTTATCATGTCGGCATCGACTAGACCGATAAACTTGTCAACTATTAAACCGTTTTTCACCGCTATTACTGCTGGTACAGCTTTTACCTGTAAATAAAACATTTTTAAAACTTAAATTATGTATTAATTAGTAATCTATAGAGTAATCTATATAATATTTTTATATTTTATTAGTAAACAAAAACAACAATAACAACTAGAGTCTGGTTCAAAATTTGTCTCGAAATTGACTCGAAAATCGATTTTTTCGATTATCCGCATTAAATCAATTTCTGGCTAACTACAAACGATTATTTATTCACTATAAACCTCTAGGACCATTTATC
>CAJQZN010039356.1:0-20306 GCA_907164685.1 Colias eurytheme | reverse complement strand
TCTTTACGAGGAAAATATTTAGCAGTTCCTATTCAGATGTGAGTCAGCTTCAACAAAATTTGTGCGTCATAAAATACCTAGGCTTCAGAATATAAAAATACCACTTGTTCGAGTCTATCGGTAGTAAATTAAAATTTATGTTGCATTTTTTATCATCTCTGTAGTCGGTTATCTTTCAAAAGACGATCACTTCTTGTGAAATAATGAACACGAACCCGGCTATAGCCAAAATAAAAATTAACACGGATTTAAATCAAAACAGTACGTTTGATTTCTATGAACCTCTATCTTACGTATTGTCAAGTAGGAATTAAGTAAAGATAGTAATCTAATGTTTTGTTTTAGTTCCATCTACCGTACCACAGTAAATACTTACAGGTAACGTTCAGTACAACCACATCAGCTTTGGAGTCTCTGCCGGGCGCCATGACAGTGTTGGTTGCTATGCACGCTAGAGTTGCGCCATTGTCGATCACAGATGGCGTTAATTCCAAATACGATACAGCTGTTTGAGATGAATTGTTGACGCTCTGAAAAAAGAGAATTAATTTTGAAATAATTAAAAATGTTTTTTACTATATAAACATAAGTCGGGTTTTCCTTCCTGACGCTATAACTCCAGAACGCACGAACCGATTTCCACGGTTTTGCATTCGTTGGAAAGGTCTCGGGCTCCGTGAGGTTTATAGCAAAGAAAAGGTGTCTCTGGTGGCAAAACGGAGTTCGTCCGGTTTGCTAGTTAAGTATATACAGGGTGTCACACTATTGGTATACTAAGCGCGAAGGAACTTGTAGTTTTGCATACACTGATCACGTAAAAAATACATAAACAACAAAATTACGTTAAAATTTTTTTGATATTTTTTTCCTGAAAATCCATGTTTTCTTCTCTAGCTTCGCGCAGCCGTCATATACAGCTTCTCTAATGTGAGCATTTTGTCTATGAAAACATAATCTTAAACGATAGCTCACGTTCTAGTGGCAAAAATGGGCGGGTTGCTTGCTACGGGTGTACACATAGAGTTTTAAGATTTCATCTATTTGAAAAAAAATGCGTCTGGAATTTTTTAAGTATTTTTTACGTGATCAGTATATGCAAAACTACAAGTCCCTTCGCGCTTAGTATACCAATAGTGGGACACCCTGTATATATAGTTTTTAAATAATTGGGAAATTAAATTGGTTTAAATGGAATAAACATTCGTTTCAATCCTGGTGTAGTTCGTTTTTTACCCGCGTGTGAACCATAGGCCAAATATTTTAAAACTTTTGTGTGTGTTGTGTTTGTAAAACGAGTACATATATTTTAAAACACTTCTACTCTAGATGGAAAGGGAATGCTCTTATGCTAGAGTTTCTAATCCACCCTACCTACTACCTACCCTATTAGGTACTGTAATTTACTATATTGTTTTGAAATTCTTGTGTACATTTTACCTGGTTGCTATGCTGCGTCAGATGCTTATTATCTAACCACCATAGAACATCAGGTGGTGGGTAGGAACCATGCGCTATACACCTTGCGACCGCGGGTTTCCCCGCCTGCAGCACGTCTCCGTACGTCCCGCGAACCCAATGTATGGACACATTGTACGCAGATACTGTAAAAGTTAATTAAATTCTTCATTTTCAATCTACAAATAACTTTTAATTAAGATAAGATCACGGAAAATTAATTTACTTTAAGAAAGTTTGGCAAACAGGAAGTCAATTTTGTTGTTTAATGTTTAAAAGTAAATGAATAATTTAACGAGATCGCGAAGAAAGATACCGAGTCGACAGTATCTAATTAAACCATGTCATAATGCAATGAATACAATCTGAGTCTACCTAGTTCGTTCAAAAAAGTCACGTACAATCAGTAAAATAAATACAAGCCAATAGATAAAAAGGCAATTGTTTTGTCCCTAGACTTCACATTACTTACAGTATAATTCAATTTCCAAGGCAGTAATAACTGGTTGAGTGAGGTGTGTGTTGCTGGCTCTGCACGAGAGTGATTGCGCATTGTCCCTTGTTAATGGGAGATAGAGTTCATTTTCCCGTACACCGGGAATGTCGCTTATGCCGTCCGATGCGTCGACCAGGTCTTCACCGGAATACCAACTAATTCGTGGTGGAGGCCTTCCTATAAGGATATTGTTTTTCAAGTTTGTAGTGTTGATTGATCGCATGTTATGTTGTATATCGAATGAATTAAGGATGTTTGGTATGTAGACAAGTATCAATAGAATAATAAAGATCATAAAGTTTGATATTACAATTTACATCAAAGACTATAATTTAATACATTATCTATACAAATATTATAAAGAGGAAAGGTTTGATTTTTTGTTTATTTGTTTGTTTGTATGAATTGAATAGGCTCCGAAACTACTTGGCAGATTTGAAAAATTCTTTCACTGTTGGAAAGCTACATCATTTCTGAGTGACATAGGCTAGGTTTTATCCCGGAAATCCCACGGGAACGGGAACTATGCGGGTTTTTTTTTTAAAACGCGGGCGAAGCCGCGGGCGGAAAGCTAGTAATATATATTATCTAAGGTTGTAGAGATTAATCATTTGCATGATTTAAAGATGAGATGATGATGACAGATGACGATGATAAGATGGTTGTTTTTATTTATTTAAAAAAATATTGCTTCGAAACATGTTCGAAACCTTTGCAAATAGAGTTTTAAGCAGATATTTACCTCCGATAACAAGACAGCTTAAAACTAAGGTATCTCCCTCGTGATATGGTCCAATCTTATTTTCAACTTTGTTCCCTAATTCATCCAGGAAAAACGGTTGGCTTGGTAACACTGAAACAAAATTATATTGTTGATATTAAAAACTCCCTTTAAGAACTATAATCGTAGGTATTCCTTCAAAGAAAACGCATTTCAAGATGTAATGCGAAATATTTATGTGAATGAAACATAAAAGATAAAAGAAAGAAAAGATAGATAAAATATAAAGGCGTCTTTTAATTTAAAAAAGTCAGTGAGGTATTCGCCTGTTGACTATTGAATTTAATATTCTGTCATATTTAGGTCAAAGTAATTATTTTATGTTGTTAATGCGTTTTTACTTTTTATATAAGAATTAATAAAAAAGTCATAGGTCTATAAACATGTAAAATACACTTTTCACAAGCCGATATCTGAAATATAGTTCTTTATTACCATTTAAAAAAGTATTTTATTCATTTTTTTTAATCCCAAAGTATAGTTTTTGACCAGGATTAAAATAAGTATGGTAGTCATGACACGTTTAAAAGATAAAAACATTTCTGTTATTACTTTAGCAATAAACGCAAGGAAAATACGTGGCATACAAGAAAAGAGGAAAATTTAGGAATATGTCTCCAATAAAAGAGTCGCTTTCAACAAAACACCATTTATTACCAAAGTTCTCATTTACGAAGCATTTTAGTGTGACATGACATTGGTATAAGAAAGTAATTTATAAGATACTAGCGGTCCGCCGCGGCTTCGCCCGTGGTACATATTTCGCAATAAAAGGTAGCCTATGTTCTTTCTCAGGGTCTAAAGATTATCTGTGCCAAATTTCATCAAAATCGGTCCAGTAGTTTATGCGTGAAAACCATACATACATACATACATACAAACCTTTCCTCTTTATAATATTAGTAAGTATAGAAAAGTACCTATTAAAACAACAATAGTAAAACTTAAAAAAAATGTATCGAAGCTCAGTACCTATCACATTTATATCATACACATACATAACAAAGGCAAAAATAGCAGGTGTTTAATCAATAACAATTTATATTTATTTTTTCATGTCATTATAAATAATTACAGATAGACGTGGGTGGGGTGCGTCGGAAACGAATTAAAAATATCTGACAGATGTTTATTAGACTTGAGCTAAATTGTTTGGTCAACATATCCACAAATAATACAATACTATACATATAATTTACTAGCTGCGCCCCGCAGTTTTACCCGCAGTGCTCCGCTCCTGTTGGTCTTAGCGAGATGATATAATCCTATAGCCTTCCTCGATAAATGGGCAATCTAACACCGAAATAATTTTTCAAATCGGACCAGTAGTTCCTGAGATAATCGCGTTCAAACAAACAAACTCTTCAGCTTTATAATATTAGTATAGATTTGAAATTGAAATGAATGTATGAATGCATGCCCGAGTACCGAACATGAAGGAAATGATGCGAAATGTAAGTATGTGTAAGGAAGGTCCCAGTGGCATTTTTGTTTGAATAATAAACGTGTTTATTTTCATGCCTACTTTTTATACTTAATTTTATGTTTTTGCAAAAGTTTCCTTATTTTAGAAGAGATTTGTGCTTGGTCCAATCTATTCCAATCCAACCAAAGAGAAAATATATATATTTTTTTAATTGGACCGTTTTTAAGAGCTTTTGACAAAGGTCATCTTTACTCTTTACCAAGTGACGTAGGATGTATTTATACTGTTAATGGAAGTCAATTCGGGTCAATCGGCTAGTCAATAATAACTTATATAATATAGATGGAGCTAAAAATCTTTGTAAAATAATAGGAAAATAGTTAGGTTTTTTTGCAAATAACGTCATACATTTCATTCATAACTCAGCTTTTTCCCCTCCTTAAATTAATACCTATATCGATTTTCTGATTTCCAAGTATTCACGTAGGTATAATTTAAACGCGAGAGTGCGTTTGTAGAAAGAGGAATTATTAATTATTCACTGGCGTTTGCTTCATATTTAAATTAAATCCTTATATCGGAAGCAAAGATTAAATTTCAAAGGGTATTATATAATATATTATATATGTTAAACTGTTAAAGGTTATACATTATGGTTAAGTGTTAACAGTCATTCATTCTGTAAGTTATTGGACATTGAATGGAATTTCAGTAATTGCCCACTTATAAAGTTAAGTAGTTATAATTAATCAAAAGTATTACTCTATTTCCTAGATGTGTTATTTACCTTCACTTCTTTAAATGTAGATACTATGTAAGTACTATCCGAAGAAAAAGCAAACTTTGAATCGATAAAACCTGGGTTCAACTCCGAACGAAATCTAGCATGAACAAAAGTGGGAAATGATCTACTGTTATTATCATTTTAAAAGCTTTTTATAAAAGTTAGATATAATATCCCGAAATTATCTTCTATAAGGACAATCTTTCATAGCCCTTTTTAGGGTTCCGTAGCCAAAATGGCAAAAACGGAACCCTTATAGTTTCGTCATGTCCGTCTGTCCGTCTGTCCGTCTGTCCGTCTGTCACAGCCGATTTACTCGGAAACTATAAGTACTACAGTGATGAAATTTGATGGGAATATGTGTTGTATGAACCGCTACAAAAATATGACACTAAATAGTAAAAAAAAGAATTGGGGGTGGGGCCCCCCATACATGTAACTGAGGGATGAAATTTTTTTTTTCGATGTACATACCCGTGTGGGGTATCAATGGAAAGGTCTTTTAAAATGATATAAAGTTTTCTAAAAAACATTTTTCTTAAAGTGAACGGTTTTTGAAATATCAGCTCTCAAAGTCGTAAAAAGTATGTCCCCCCCCCTCTATTTTTATAACTACGGGGTATAAAATTCTAAAAAAAATAGAGGTGATGCATGCTAATTAACTCTTTCAACGATTTTTGGTTTGATCAAAGTATCTCTTATAGTTTTTGAGATAGGTTGATTTAACTGTAATTTATTATATTTGCTGCTACGGAACCCTTTGTGCGCGAGCCCGACTCGCACTTGGCCGGTTTTATTGTCGTAACAATTCATCGTTTCGGGGCTTACTGACAGTGTCATTAATTCACTACACTGTCTTGGCACGACGTAATAAATTAAAGTAACTTTATTGCACAAAAATTATAACTTTAAACGTATTATCTGAGATTAGCGCGTTCAAACAAAAAAAACAAACAAACTCTTCAGCTTTAAAATATTAGTAGGTATAGATTTCATAAAATGCGCCTATATTGATAAGCAAAACAATTGTAAACCATTCCCATTAGAAAGGATGACATATCAAAAATTTAAATGTAATAAATCCTACCCCAACTAATATTAGTAAGTGAAAGTACCTAATTCCATCTTTCTATCTGTTTCTTCTTCACGGCTCAACCACTGAACCGATTTGGATGATGATTTATACAGAAAATGATTTGGTGCATATATAGCTTGAAACCCGAGCAAAGACGTGTTTTATTCCGGACATGTTGTGTCAAAGGACAGGTTTTAATTTTTATCTCGGAAATATCACGGGAACGGGAACTGTGCGGGTTTTTGACAACGCATGCGAAGCCGCAGGTTGATAGTAAATAAATATAACAAATAAAATAAAAAATATTTCACTTTATCCCGAATTCGAACGCAATAAGTAAACACACAATATTGGTGAAGCCAAATAAAAATGTGAAATTGCTTCTTTTCGTTTAATATTATACATTTTTTTATTTTTACATTAACTAGCTTCCCCGCGTGCCCCGCTGTTTTTATCTGCATTGCTCCGATCCTATTGGTCTTATTGTGATGATATAATAGCCTATAGCCTTCCTCGATATAAGGACTATCTAACAGTGAAATATTTTTTTTAAATCGGACCCGTGGTCCCTGAAATTAGCGCGTTCAAGCAAGTAAATACACTATTACAGCTTTATACTACAAGTATAGATTTAGTAGGTACTCTTCTCTATGCCCTAGATTGTGTAGTACATTTATCTGGAAATCGTCATTGAAACTGAAACCCTTTTCATTTATCTTAAAATCTGTGCGATTCTCAGAAATTACGTATTGCTTATATAAACTAGAATTTATTATTTTTAACAGACATTAGTGAAAAGAAGTTCTCAGTTCGGTTTCGGTACTATTTTTGTATCTGTAAGATGATTTTGATAAAAACGCGAAGTACCTACATACATATTTTTCTTCTAGTAACATGATAAAAAGGTAGTTATGGATTTGTTGAGATTGTGGTTTATATATTACTAGCTTTCCACCCGCAGCTTCGCCCGCGCCGTCAAAGAAAAACCCGCATAATTCCCGTTCCCGTGGGATTTCCGGGATAAAACCTATCCTATTTCCCGGGATAAAAAGTATCCTATGTCCTTTCTCGGATATCAAAATATCTCTATACCAAATTTCATGCAAATTGGTTCAGTAGTTAAGGCGTGATTGAGTAACAGACAGACAGACAGAGTTACTTTCGCATTTATAATATTAGTATGGATTTTATGAATGTATTTTTTTAACCAAAACTGGATGTCAATATTACATTCATGTTAATAAAAGTGAACAGTTTTTTCACGTTAATGTTTTAATTATAACTGTTACTAAGTGGTCCTAATTTCACGAAGAATGCTAAGGACAAAAGTGCTGAGTCATCTTTATTGATCGCTAAAATTTACGCTTTCCTTCCACTAAAACACAAGAGTCATCATGCTCTTAATGACTAAGGAAATGTACTTTCTTGGATACCAAAATTAATTTATTTTTCATCATATTCACAAATCTAACAATAGATCATAGATAGGAAATTACAAATTTATCAATGAATGCTAAAGCTGTTTGTTTGTTTGAAGGCGCTAATCAGTAATCTCAGGAACTGTCAGACTTGAAATATTCTTTCGGTGTTAGATAGCCCATTTATCGAGGCTATAGGCTTTATAATATCATCACGCTAAGACCAACAAGCTAAGAGCGGAGCAATGCGGGTAAAACCGCGGGGCACAGCTAGTCTATATTATTATAAAGGAATAAATTGTGTTCATTGTTAGGTCATGAATAGGATTCTAGAAATGAAACCACACCCCGGACACTCCATACAAAATGATCGTTTTGACAGTCACACTGTAGAGACTGCAAATGTGTGTGTTAACGCTTTATGGTTGGCACATTTGTGACTAGCGTAAAAAATAGTTCGCGTTTTTCTGATGAAATACATCCGTAAACAGCACAATATCTAACCATTTTCTACGAAAAACGATAATCACAAATCCAAAATAATAAAATTACTTTAAGTCAATTTGATTAATGTTGTCAAACTTCGTTGCGTATCGTCCTTGCAGAAAAATATGGCCCATTTTATGTCTGATCGCGCGGGGGTGAGGTAAGTTTAATTTTGGCGGGAGGCGGAGAGTGTCCGTTCTGTAGCGTTTAGCTACTATTATGTATTCTGTGATGAAACTATAAATAAAAGACCTCCTCTATATTTAACTTTATTTACAAAAGCCGTTTAGATGTTTCATTAAATATTTAAAGAATAAAAAAGGAGAAAAGAATAATATAGAATAAAGATATTAAATACAATTCAGTAAAATGAAAATTTTAATCCCACTGATATTATAAATTCGAAAGTTTGTGAGGATGTGTGTGTGTTTGTTACTCTTTCACACAAATACTACTGGACCGATTACAATGAAATTTGGCACCCATATAGAGGGTAACTTGGATTAACACATAGCATAGTTTTATCCCGGAAATCCCAAAGGATCGGGAACTATGCGAGTTTTTCTTTAAAAACACGGACGGAGCCGCGGGCGGAAAGCTAGTAATTGTAGGTATAAAATTGAAATTATCCAGATAAGGTTAAAAGTTAAAACGTTTCTCTTTAAATTCACCATATTTGAATTCGTTTTTATAGATTCAGTACAGAGTATTTAATTTGTTCTGATTTGTTACGGTCTTAATTCGTGTACCATTTACATAATATGACAAATATAATAACAATGGAATTAAGAATTAGGTCAATCTCACGTCTATCTCTCTTTAATATCATAGTATAGGTTCTTAATATTTTCTAATACATATAAAATTAATATCAACATGCATTATCTATTATAGGAACATATTCTTCGAAAACGAGTTATCTCAAGTCGCAGTAAACAGTATTTCTAAGAAAAGATAGGTATCGCGGAAAATAGGTTTTCATTTATTATTTAAGTGCTATGCAAGCTTTTTATAGAAATCTCACTTATAGGCTAATGGTCGGTTTTAAAACCGCTGGATATTTTTTCTTATGAAATACACGTTTTAAAGTGTGAAATATCAAGGCAATATCAAGGTATTATCAGCAAGCAGTGAAACTGACTATATACTCCGCTCCTTGTGGTCTTAGCGTGATGATATAAGCTTATAGCTAATGGGCTACCTATCTAACACCGAAATAATTTTTCAAATCTGATCAGTAGCTCCTGAGATTAGCGCGTTCAAACAAACAAACTCTTCAGCATTAAGTATAGATAACAGGAATATAAGTTTGATGTGTTGTTTCGTATTAAATTTTAATCTTTTTTTTATTTGATTTCTATTATTTGAAAATTGAAAATAAATAGTTTATTTAAAAAATTACGGAATCCTCTTATTTATGATTCTGGTGTTTTGAATAATTATTAAATAATTCAGTATTATGATTACAAAAATAATAAAAATGATGTAAACTTTAATTTATTTGACGGACGGAAGGACGAATATATTTAAGTATTATAGTACCTAATTTATATTAAAATTGCGTAGTATTCGAGATAATTTATTTTTCTGCAAAAGGCTGATCTTGGAAAAAATATTTTAATATAAAAAGATACAACTTATTATGACTTTGAATGTATAATCGTGTCGAAAGGATTTAAATAATAATTAATTATTTGCATAAATGTTAATTTCATATTATTTTTGTAATCATAATTCTATGAAAAATGTAGCAGTATGAGTATTGAGTACCTATTGATATCGCAATACACAATTTTTTATGCCAGGAATATTTCTAAATTATTTTCGATATAATTTATTTTGAGTCTAGATCGCATGCAACCTCAAGTTTAAAAAAAAGTTAAAATTAATTTTAGTTTTCACACCAATAAACATGAATAATATTGCATAATTATTAATACCAGTGGAACGTACACCAGCCAACTATAGATACAGGCAAAAGTTAGTTTTTATTATTCATGCAACGTGTGCAACTAGCTTTGCTCAGCGACTTCGTCTGTGTGCAGATTGACGCAACGACTGACCCCGTTTACTGTGCCAAAACAATCCTTTTTTAATCGACACCAAAAACGGGAGATTTTCTATTCGTACGGGTTTAGCCGCCAGCTAAAAAGTTTTGTTTTCTCTGCGAAAGTTTATCTGATCGATATTTTGTAAAAAAAATAAAATGATTGATAGAACCAGACAAGTAATAATAAGTATCTTCTTAATTGCACATATTACTTAATAAGTAAATAGTTATTACATGGTAATAAAAAAAGACAATAGACAATCCATTGTTTATGTATTCATCAATTTCCTAGCAATCTTTATCTTTTACCTTACAATTATTAGTGTCCTTACATTGGACATCTTGTGCAAGTGATTTTAAAACCAACCGTTAACGATTCGAGTAACCAACGATGCCTACGATCGAATTTCAGTATGTTAGATTTCAATTTTTTAAATCTTCATTAAATTTTAATAATAATAAAGTTCGAACTCTTCAACTTTTTCACAACTTTATTTTGCGCACGAGCGAATTGTTCTTGACCCATTTCCCAAAACATAATTGGCCAGTTGTTCCTCAAGGCACAGTTCTCGGCCCACTGAATTTTGTAACGTTGGCATTTATGTGCGAATTCTTTGCTGGCGCTACACATTGGCTTCAAAGTTTGAGCAAACATTTGTACAAACTTTGAAGTGAAAACTTTGACGCAAACACGATTACAAATATGCCTGCTAGACTTGTTTTCAAATGTTGTACGGCACAGTTATTGCAAAGATGGCTGATAGATCGGAAGACGATTTTGTATATTATATTGTATATTATATGGCTATTTCTCTTTCTTCTTAGTTCATCTACCGTAAACGGTAGTGATAAATTATTTTTTATTCGGACCCATGCGTCGTTTACAACGTTACGGTTTTTGTGGTCTTTGTTTTTTGGATCCCATATGGAGGGTTCCGCTTCAAGTAGCTGAAGAAATTCGATAACTACATCATTACTCCACTCCATTATGACACTCAAAATATACACACACAACTGCTCCGGTCAGCGGCGCGCGCGTTACTAAGCATTCAGCATTGCAACAAGTGTGGCAGGGCGCACAAACTTTGAAGCAACTTTGAAGTTTGATTACTTTGATGTTCGCAGAAAAACCGACTCGACTCGGCAAACTTCAAATATGTGTTCAAACTTTGAACAAATAGGCAAATGTCAGTGCCACACTTCGCGACTTTGTAGGTATTTGCGTATTTGATCACGTCATGTCTAGCGCCTGCATAAAAGGCATATATTTATTATTCTATTTGCGCGCTAAAACTCTAGTCTAAACAAATTCAAATGCAAAGAGTAACCTTGTTGCAAACCGTTTTTTTTATAGGTCAAGTTTATTCAATATTACAGCAATATTACGATAACCAATCGCATTATTACATTGAAATATTTAATAGTCATTGAATAAACTAGAAGTTGCATCAATATTAGCGAATCATCTATAAAACCAAGATATTCTAAAAGGAGACAAATTAAAAAAAATAACAAAGAAGTACTTATCTCAGTTACATAAATAATATAGTATCTTCCTCTACTCTACGAACCTGTTGGTTTTTTTTAATAAATAAATAAATAAAACCTATATACTCATATAAGTAACTTACCAACTAGTTCAAACTTACCTATAACAGTTAAATTAACACCTATATTTCTGGTAGGAGCTTGAAGGAAGTCCACGCGGCAATGGTAGAGAGCCTGGTCATCTCCTCTCAAGTCTGATATCACTAATTTAGTTGGCTGCTGGCCGACATCTGCTTTTAATCGACTGCTGGTATTGAATGAGGTGCTGGACCACTCAGTGCCGGTACGCGCGTCGAAACTGAAGAAATATGATAATTAAGAATTAAGAACCTGAGTTCAGACACACGTTCGGACTGTGTAGATCCAGTCGTTTAAAGCTGTTTTGTAAATGTTTGCGTTAAAAGCAATAAACTGTATAACATTCATTGTTTTAATATTTTCTTCTTAAAAGTGGTTAACTTCATTTATAGATTTTTCGTGCGTTTTCTTGTGAGAAATTTTCAGGTGAAGTGAATCAGTTAACAATAATAATTAATACTTAAAATCAATAGGAATTGGTTACACAGAAATCTGATCACCTACTTCTAGAAAATATGACGATCAGTAAAGCCCTGTCTATAGTGTGGTAAATCATTTATTTACCGATACCTATTGAGTTTATGTCAAAGTTTTTATATGGATATTAAAATAGATAGAAAGAAAAATGAAATATCACAATATATTTTGTTACCCATAACAACTTTCTTTTGTGAAGACGAAGCCATACAAGTGTTATTGCTATTTGCTAATATTCCAACCCGAAATGGGGTTGTGTTATAAGAAATTGGCCCACAAAATTCTATACTGCGAGTATTTAAAAAGAAAAGTAAAATTGAAGGTAGATATACCTAAGCCAGGTTTAGTTCGTATAATTTTGAAGTTAATTAAAGTGTTACAATTCATATTTTTTCCTAATATAAACCTTGAAAGCAAGTTAAATAAACGATAACGAATCTATCGTACAGAAATTAAATTTCCCTTTATCGAAAATAGTATTTAAAACCAAATTAACGAGACAGAAATATTAAAATCGTTTCAAATGTTCTTTTTGGTCTGGAAACTAAATCTAAAAGTATCAAAAGTTATTTCAGTTAATTAAAAGTACAAATTTCGCCTCGGTTCAGAAACTATTCGTTTAGGAAAATGAGAAAATGTACAGGATCGAACTAAAAATAAGTATAAAACACTTTTCTATTGATCAGTCTCTTTGGCGTTTGATACTTTCCTTTTGTACAAGTTCTATTCTATATTGTAAGGTTTTGTATTGTTAGTTTACTGATGGAACCAATATTACCAATTATTATGTACTAGCTGCGCTCCGCGGTCTCACTCGCGTGGCTCCGCTCCTGTTGGTATATAGCCTTCCTCGATGAATAGGCTATCTAACACCGAAATAATTTTTCAAATCGGACCAGTAGTTCCTGAGATTAGCGCGTTCATACAAACAAACAAACTCTTCAGCTTCATAATATTAGTATAGTAAAATTATATAGGTAATTAAAGAATTTTTGCTTCACTAATTATTATTTTTGAAATTTAACATTTGAAAGAATATATATGTCAATTATATTATGTTATTCAGAATTAGTGTGAAGCAACGTTCACCTACCTAACTACAAATATTTTCGTACTTCAACTACATATTGAGTTAAAAATGTTAAACTCAAACTCAAACATTTAGGTATTTATTCAATTAGACTTCTTCTAGAAGCACTTTTGAAACGTCATTAGGTACATATTTTTAACATTTACCACCGATTCGGAAAGCAGTATCTACGGAGAAGAATCGGCAAGAAACTCCATAGTTGCTCTTTTTAATCATATCAGTTTTACAATTTTACAAATTACATATGTAACATCATAATAATTATTAGACATCGGATTATATGCACTAACAAAATGCCAAAATATGCATGCAAATATGCACTAAAAAAGGCCGAAATATGCACTAAAAACGACTGATATGCCTAAAATATGCACAATACAAAATCAAAAAACCTTTATTATTTTTATATATTTAAATCAAAGATTGTACAAAAACAGTGAAATTTTATTGAAATTCAGTATAGTTTTTGTGCCAATATACAATTAAGCATTTTTACCAAATTTTCGAGCGCAAATTTGTGACGTTTATCACCCGCGAGCCCAGTGTTGCCACTTTAGACTTTTCCGGGCTAAATCTAGCCCTTTTTTGGAATTCAACTCGTGTTTTAAGTTTTTAGCCCCAAAAGGGTAATTTAGCCCTATTTTGAATGGCTCATAATTTACGTAAAATGGAGCCCATTTTGTAATTTTTTGCCATTTTACCATGCCAAAATAGGGTTTGTTTACTCGCTGAGCGTTCTGATTGGCTAATAAAGGTTAGTCGACCAATCAAAACTCCCGCTACTTAACGAAATATGCACGATTGGGGAAAAAGGCTAAAATATGCACTAACGCCGTAATTGGAGAGTTATATGCATTTGCATATGCAAATATGCAAATGCATATAATCCGATGTCTAATAATTATATTAACATAATATGCCAAAGAACTGTCCTGTGGTTTTTACGCGACAACCCTCCATGGGTTTTTATCGTCCATATATTCCTTAATACTGTAATAGGCTCTCTGAACTAGTACATTTTTTATATAAGTTTTAAATTTAGAACAACTAAACTCTTTAATATTATGAGGAATTCTGTTGTAAAAGCGTATACCTTGACCCATAAATGAATTTTTAACTTTAGCTAGCCGGAAAAATGGCATTTCAATTTTGTTTCTGTTTCTTGTGTCATAACAATGTCTATCTCCGACTTTTGTGTGTAAGTAAGCGTTATTGTGTACATATAAAATATTATTAAATATATACTGCGACGGTACAGTAAGGATACCAGTATTCTTAAAGAGATCTCTTAGTGAGTCTCGAGCACGCAAATTATATATAGAGCGTATGGCTCTTTTCTGTAATATAAATATAGTTTCTATATCTGCAGCCCTGCCCCATAGCAGAATTCCATAGGACATTATGCTATGAAAGTAGCTAAAGTAAACCAGTAACCAAAAACCAAAGTTATTAAAAGTATCTACCTAACCTTAGCATAATCAACAAATTTCGGCTGAATTAAAGTTGCAAGAGAGCTTGTTTTCCTTTCAGAGCCCTTATTATATGTAGTTAAAAATTGTAAGAAAAGCTCTTTTTCACATGACATAATATTATGTTTCTTACCTATAAATAGGTACATTGTCTTTGTACCAGACTAGAAGCATCAATTCATCATTTATAGTGTCGGGTGTTGAGTCGCAGTATAACGTAGTACTGCCACCCTCCAAGGAGTCCTGCCTTGAAACCGGGCCTGAAAGAAAACAATATTTTAGAAAATATTAGGTAAGTTTTTTATTGTGAATATCAAAAATTTATTTTAATTTTTTTTTTGCTGGCCTTGGGACAGAAAAAATACATTTATCGTTTCAAATTCAAATAAACATGTGTTTGTTTTAGTTGTGCGTGTTAAACCCTTTTTAAAAATAAAATGATCCCTCGCCTTTGAAGAGAAAGCTCATATTTACGCTACTTATTTATAATATGAGGAATTTGGTTTAATTTTCATATATAATATCACGATATTTACATTTAAATATTTGCAGTCGACATTTAGATACACAAATTGAAACATATTTGAAACGCTTTATATAATAATTTATAATCGCATATTCAATACGTTTCCAATTTTAGAAATTCAATTCAATCCGCCATTTGAATATTTACATGTAGTATTTGGAAATAACTACTCATTTTAAATATCTATTGGTTAAAATAGGATTGGTAATTGTGTTTAAATCTATACTAATACTTTATCTATACTAATATTATTAAGAGGAAAAGTTTGTATGTATTGTATGGTTTTCACGCATAAACTACTGGACCAATTTTGATGAAATTTGGCACACAAATTTGAAATTTTTCTCGTCGAAAAATTCTTTGGGTGTTAGATAGTCCATTTATCGAGGAAGGCTATATCATATATCATCAGGCTAAGACCAGCAGGAGAGGAGCACTACGGGCAAAACCGCGGGCCACAGCTAGTAAAATATATAATGTTAAAGATGGCAGTCGTCGAACAATAGTTTGTTTGGCCTTCATTAAGTTTCTGGTTGAGCCTTTATGTACGAAAACGATTGTTAGGTACTTAAATAATAGGATGAAAGCCGGAGCTTAGGCTTTTATTCCTTATTTGTTAAGGAACACCATGACCTTTTCTTGTGAAAAAGTTACAATGCTATTATATTTGTTACGATACTAAATGTTTTTTTACATATATATATATATATATATATATATATATATATATATATACTTTTGTATAATAAGATAATCCGATAATATCTTTGAAAAATGGAGCTTATTGCAGGTGAGAGATTTTTGAGATCTGTCCAGTAAATTTATTTAAACATTACAAATATACATATAAGAACATAATACTTTCGTATCTTCAAATCTCTATACAAAAAGGTTCAGCAGAAAAAATGAAGCATTTTTATAGCACATGTCTTATTCTGATACACAAGCTGCGTACATGTATTATCAAAAACCGTGACAGAGTAAAAACATACATCCATCCTCACAAACTTTAATTTAAAATATTAGTATGATTATTTAGTCTACACTAACCATCGGTCCCAGGCACGAATGAAGCTATGGGTATGAAAATAGTCATGAAGTATATGAGCGCCGCAGAGACGCGCATCCTACGGTCCATCCATGCCTCCACTCTGCGCTGTCATAGGCGTAGTGTAGAACCCATTTGTTGATGAGCTCTCTGCTTTACATTATTTGGGGACTACCTGGAACAAAATATAAAATGTTAATTGAGACGTAAAGTTATTGCTGGCAGCAAGCGTACCTAAGGTTGTCTGTAGAGTATGTAGAGACATAATATGTATATTATGAGTTCATTGCTTTACATTATTTGAGGTCTATTTGGAACAAAGCTTTTCAATTAAAATATAGTTTTAATAGAGGCAAGCCAGTGATCAGTTGTCTGTAGAGAACGTAGAGGCATATGTATATGAGCTCCGTGCTTTATATTATTTGAGGTATATCTGGAAGAAATATTTTCAATTAAAATATAGAACTATAAGAAAATTATACACAGGTAGTAAACAGCTGTGATGACGAAAACTTAATAAATTAAGTAAATTTTCTATTTGTTATATAAAAAGATACTGTTTATAACATTTAACCAAAAGTTTATTAAAAAGATAGAACAAGAATAGATATATAGATAAATAATAAAATAATTAATTTAGTTATTTAAAACCATTGAGTATATAATTAGAAAACGATAGCCTATCTACATATTTAAGATCTGATATCTATTTATGGCGTTATCTTAAAATAATCAAAAGCCAAAGTTTTGCAATCAAGTTGATAGTCCTATTGAATTCTATTCCTGAATTAAAACAATACAACATGGATGTATAATTCATTTCTACGAAACAGTAAGTCAGTAAATCCAATAAAATAGGATATGTTTTTGTATTTTGGTAAAAGAGACTGACCTGACAGTTTCTGTTAAGCCCCTGTCCCATTTAGACCGGGAGATACTGACACAAAATTTCGAGTCATTTGTAACAAGGATGGCGGTTCTACAGGGGTCTTAGTACGCAATGACAAAAAGAAAAATGATGGTGTGAACGCTGGTACCGGTGTCTTAGTCGCGTGGGCGTTTGTCGAACTCGTCGGAAAAATAGCGAAAGTCAAACGATTTGTAACACAAAAATTTTAGAATTTACCGATAGCCCATAAAAAAGTAGTAGGCGGTAGTGTCATGCCATACTTTTCCGGTGTGACTTACAGCCCGCCATACCGACGCGAATGTGTTGATTTAAATAAAACAATCATTCAACCATTTGTACCAGGCTAACGTTTGCACAGGTAACTATCGTCGTGCAGCCATTTACGAAAATCGCCATGCCATACTTTTCGGACGATTCCAAATGGTCGCCATACCGCTGAAAATCTGCAAAAAATTTTTATTTCGCCAAACTTTTTGTACCAGTATGCCATTTGGATTTTTGGAGAGTATTTGAAAAAATGTGACCATTATTATATTTGCCATACTTCTAGTAGGGGGAAAAAGTGCTGTTATACTTGAAAACTTAATTTATTATTAATTTATATAAGTGAGGATTTCCAACACTTAGATCTTTGAAATTTTGTATTTATATTTGTTGATCCTCAAACTTACAGGAAAAATAAGTGCCATACTGTTACAAATCGTTTGACTTTCGCTATTTTCCGACGAGTTCGACTAACGCCCACGCGACTAAGCCGCCGGTACCAGCGTTCACGCCATCGTTTTTCTTTTTGTCATTGCGTACTAAGACCCCTGTAGAACCGCCATCCTGTTACAAATGACTCGAAATTTTGTGTCAGTATCTCCCGGTCTAATTGCAGTGTAGGGCAGATGTAATCCACATTTCTACCATTTAAATTGTTCTAGTTTAAATAACATTTGGTTCACAATAAAATATTCAATTAAACACTATTTTAAACCGTCTTCAAAAAGAAGGAGGTTTGTACGACTGTATATATTTTGGTTTGTCACCCCATAACTTGTGACTGGGCGAACCGATTTCGATAATATTTTTTTTAATTTGAAAGCTTTCGGTTCTTCGCATTAAAATTTTGTTCTGGCTTTTCGAAGGTGGATAAGTTTTTTATTAAACAATAATTAAATAAGAATTGATTCACTCACGCACTTATAATAATACCTTATGAGATTCGATAAACCAAAACATTGGATATAAAAACTTGTCTGCGGATATCTGCATATATGGAATGTGGTTTGGGAAAACCAGAATCATTAGGATGATTTTGTTTTGAAAAGATTCTCATATATTTTAAGCTTTATTAATGAACCAGTTAATTAGATTAAATGAGATCGAGATTATTAATTTGATTATGAACATAATATCATAAAAGGATATATTCATTCATTGGCCTTAACGAATATACCAAATATCCATTAATTACTGATTGATAAAATATGTAAATAATAAAATAATAATAATAGTTTAAAAATTATCACATAGCTCTGAATTATCTATACTAATATTATAAAGCTGAAGAGTTTGTTTGTTTGAACGCGCTAATCACAGGAACTACTGGTCCGATTTGAAAAATTCTTTCGGTATTAGATAGTCCATTTATCGAGGAAGGCTATATATAGGCTTTATATCACCACGCTAAGACCAACAGGACTGCCACTGCGGGTAAAACCGCAGGGCACAGCTAGTCTTAAATACTTCGTAATTCCAAGAGTCGATTTAAAATTTCAGTTATATCTACAAAAATAGAGACACAAGAATAAAAAAAGTTGGTATTTAAAGAATTAATTCATTTCAAGCTCACATATTCATTATTCAAATACCTACATTACGTTAATACAAATTTAATATTGAAAAGGTTGAATCTAAAAATAAAAAGCTCCAATGGATTTGCTAATTAACATTAGTAATGCTCTTTAATTGTAAGCCCTTTTATGTACTTACTTACTTAATTTTGGCTATAATTGAACATGTTTTATTCAGTAAAAGTTTTATAGAACGTAGCTGACCTTCGTATAATGAAATGTTACCAGGAATATCTAAACTAGCTGCGTTCCGCGGTTTCACCCGCGTGGTTCCACTCCTGTAGCGTGATTTTATATAGCCTATTACCTTCTTCGATAAATACGCTATCTAATACCGAAATAATTTTTCAAATCGGACCAGTTGTTCCTGAGATTAGCGCGTTCAAACAAACAAACAAACAAACTCTTCAGCATTAGTACTAGCGGTCCGCCCCGAGAACCATCCTCGTACTTCAAGGGATAGATTCCACAGCGCACGCGATGACAGAGTTTTTATTAAGGAATTTTTTACACTTTGGGTCACATTATTGCATTTTTGGTAAGGATCTCTAATTTTTTTGAAAATGCAATATAGCCTATGTTGCTCAGTGAAGATGCAGCTTTCTAATGGTGAAAGAATTTTTGAAATCGGTCCAGTAGTTTATGCGTGAAAACCATACATACATACATACATAATTACAAACCTTTTTTCTTTATAATGTTAGTAAAGATAGTATAGATAGATAAGAAATAGGTGAACATGAGAATAGTCACGACTTTCTTGTAAGATATTGCATGGATTTGGATATAGTATCAGATAACGAAATTTAAAACAATGAAAACGCGTACTGGTATCCGACAATGGTTCAGAATATTCAAGATTGTATCGTACATACGTATATGGTGAAGTGATTGTTATAAAACACCTAAAAAACAAACAAAAGAACATATTTAAATCTATACCAAAGCTGAAGAGTTTGTTTGTTTTACGCGCAAATCTCAGGAACTATTGGTCCGATTTGAAAAATTCTTAATATATAACAAACAAAAGAACATATTTAAATCTATACCAAAGCTGAAGAGTTTGTTTGTTTTACGCGCAAATCTCAGGAACTATTGGTCCGATTTGAAAAATTCTTTGGGTGTTAGATAACCCATTTATCCGGGAAGGCTATATATAGGCTATTATATATAATATAACTATATATCATTACGCTATGACTAACAGCAGCGACCACGCAGGTGAAACTGCGAAACGCAGCTAGTATTTATATAAACAAATCAATAATCCTTATATACAATAGAGAAATAGAAACATGGTTTACAGAGTATTTTTGGTAAGTAATGAACCTCAATTACTTATTTCTTTTGA
>CAJQZN010039355.1:18088-44725 GCA_907164685.1 Colias eurytheme | reverse complement strand
GCGCATAACTCGAGAACGGCTGAACCGATTTCGATAATTCTTTTTTTATTATATTCCTTGAAGTACGAGGATGGTTTTTATGTAGAGAAAACGTAAATATGTACCACGGGCGAAGCCGGGGCGGACCGCTAGTACTTTATAAATTTAACATCATAACACTAATTTTGAACAAATGTAAACTTTCTATATTATGTTGGTGTTGTTCTGGACCAACTTTACATATTGGGTTATCTTTTATTTAAACTAAGGAACCAAGTTTAATGAAACTTGAGCAGTTCCGTGTTGAAGTTAAATGCAAGACAATAAAATGCAATTTCATATACTTGGCCAAGGCCTTAACTTAGTTGTTTCAACTAGCAAGTGAACCTTTTCGGCGAAATAAGTTAAATATGTAGTATTGAAATTTATTTTTATAACTTAACTAGCTTTCCGCCCGCGGCTACGCCCGCGTTGTCTAAAACATAATAAATTATATACTAAAACCTTTCCCTTGAATCACTCTATCTATTAAAAAAAACCGCATCAAAATCCGTTGCGTAGTTTTAAAGATTTAAGCAAACCTACATAGGGACATAGGGACAGAGAAAGCGACTTTGTTTTATACTATGTAGTTATGATACGTATTGAAATAAAAAAAAAATGCTTATATTAAAATCGACTTTGAATCGAATTGCGATCATTCTTATCTTTACGGTGACGATTTTAATCGTTTACTTACAAAAAATATAATAAAGTTTACAGTATTTAACTAACGAAAAATGAAAAATCGGATATTTTTATTATTTTCAGTTCACACCCTGGAAAGTATTGCATCAAAATGTTTATATTTTCAATGATATGTTCCATAGACGTAGTCCGATACGTAGACATATGTAGGGAACGTGCCTTTGTTTGCGCTAGCCTCCCCTGTGTGCACAACATTACTACTCGAGCGGTCCGTTCTCTAATATTGACTCCTCAACTAATATACGCGTTAAAATGCATAGGAAAACTTCTAGTTTAGGAAATTTTCTTAAGGATTTTAAGAATGAAAAACTAATACTTAATAGAGAAAATATTATTGTAAATTCATTATTCGGTGTAAAGTATGTACCTACTTAATTAAAGTTTCTGAATAAGAGCAGTAAGGTATGTTCCTCAAATCCTCTATTCTAAACAAAAGGTTATTTTTGTTTGAAATAGAAACAAAACCTACTAAAATTATAAACCCGAAAAATTTACTTTATGGTTGAATGCGTTTCAGGAATTATTGAACCGATTTTGAAAACCGTTTCACTAATAAAAAGTTTTTTAAACTGACTCTATTTTTTTCGTTTTTCGGATTCAACCCTGTTGCCAGCACGAACAACTAACAGCTAGTAATATATTATTGAAAAATATAACATGTACGTAGAAAATGCAAGAGGACACTTTTTATACTAGAGCTTTAGAAAAAAGTGGTGTTGTGACATAATTAAAAGTGAGTTCATTAGTAGTGAAACATAAGGTTATACACGAGCTCGTGATTAAGATTTATATTTTCCAATTTTTCTGGGTTCAAATATCTGACATTTGATAAATATTAAATTTACGTTACTCTTTTGAAAAGATGCAGTGGTTGAATAGAGAGCTTTTTGATCAAATTAAATAGATTTCCAATACTTATTTTGAGACAACCGTTTTTTTAACTGATGACCATTATTTTTAGGGTTCTGTACCCGAAGGGTAAAACGGGACCCTATTACTAAGACTTTTTTGTCTGTCTGTCTGTCTCCAGGCTGTATCTCATAAACCGTGATAGCTAAGGAGCTGAAATTTTCACAAATAATGTATTTCCGTTGCTTAACATTAATCAATGATAGGTCATAATATAGATTAAAATAGTAATTATAATATCTAAAACGTATAAATCAGTACATGGACGTAGCAAAACGCTTTCTAGGTCACGTGAAGTTTAATGTTTTGGTTAAATTTAGGTTTCATTATTATGCGGTTAGCTTTCATTACCTGCTTTATGCTCCTGCTGTAATATTTTAGTGTAGAATATTAGAGTACGTTCTGCATTCAGCAATTGTTATTAAAGTACTTGTTTAAAACATACGGTTATTCAAATGCTTTATAATAATATTTTAGTGAAATGAAAATATTAGGCACGGATAGGTACTTATTACCCTATCGGACTAAAACTACTGAACGGATTTTGATGAAACTTTGCAGTATAGGTAAGATAATAAGATGAAGGTAACCTTTCTCTTATATCTATCTTTTTCCGTTGTTTTGTTCGCTTATAAAGCTGCAAAGCTAATACTTTCTAACTTTTTTTAAATTATTCAACTAAATGTAAATCACCATTAGATAATTACTAATATATCTATAATAAACTAATATCCTATCTATGACACATCGATATTAAATCATGTGCAGTGAATGAATGCTAATGAGGTTATCTAACAATAATTGCATTATATCAGCAGATACTAATTATGCTGTACAAACAAACCGAACTCTAATTATTATGTTATCATGTTATTATTATCAAAACATAATAAATTCGAATTAATAAGTTAACTGAATAAAAATACTAAGAACATCACAAAAAGCTAGAGTTGAGCTTTTTTTATTCTTTGTAATTTTCCCATTTATAAAGCATTTGAATGCTATAACACTAAAATAATTAAATCAGATAGCCTTAAAACATATCTATACATATATTATCTTCTAGGAGAAGTATAATTGAATAAATGTTTGAGTTTTAAATCGAAAACATTGAATTACAAGAGTCATTGAAATATTTAAAACCATGAAGTCTTGATTGAACAGATATGCTTTGTTCAAATCAAACAATGCATCTCAAGATGAGCACAGAAATGATTGCCTTTGATCTCAATACAAATAGGTCAATAAGAAAAGTATAACAAGAAAATATCGTTTGAAATATTTTTTTCCATCTTATTAATTTTAGAGTAAAATATTTTTTAACACCACAACATCTATATAATAATATCTACCAATACAAAAGATTCTTGTGTCATAGTCTAACTCATAGACCACTGCGTTTGTAACGAACTGCTCCAAAATGGCTTGACCGATTTTTATGTATATTCGGTAGGTCTGAGAATACGTCGTATACTATTTTTTATACCCCTAAGTGATAAGGGTGTCCTGGTAGAACAACGTTTGCCGAGTCAGCTAGTATGTTATGTATAAAATAGTAATCCTCTAAGAAAAATTGAAACACCCTGTAGTTATCGTCTGTTACTTGTATTGAAAAAAAATATAACGGACATGAACGTACCTATAAAACGAATGTGTTCATTATGAAATAATAGCCAATTAAGACCGAAAATGGAATCACAATTCACAGCGGTTTAATTTTAACGATTTTAACCGTGTTGTTCCGATCCCTGACATATAAAAGGCAATATAGATAGAGAGAACAATACTAAGAACAATACAGCTTAAATTCATGAAATGTCAATACTGTCTATAAGTGAAAAAGGTTCGTAACTTCTCCAATTAAAAGTCCTACTTCGATGGAACGTTCACACGACTTCCATCTGTAGGTTTTTATAAGAGCTTATGAGTAGCTAGAATAGCTAAAAATTACCTGTGAAAATCACCTATTACTAAATAAGTATTATCTAAACCCTTATGAGTATAGGTTTATAATGGTTGTAGATACAACTGTTATAATTTGGGAATTAAGCTCATTCTTTGTTTTGTTTTCGCCGGTATTTATCCGTTATCAAAAGAAAATACTATTTGTGAGTCAAAATTAACCAAAATCATTCAATTCAGATTACAAAATTGATAATTAAACATACTAAGCTTAAAGATGAAAATTAAGCGTCTTTATTAATGAAGTGTTTTTATATAATTAAAAAAGTGACATAGCAATTTCCGTGTTTAGTACAGCAACCCGCAATTTTCTTAAGAAAAAGTCAATTTAGCATGTCTATAGAGGGTGAATTAAAAATAAATTGACTCGACGATGTAAACGGTCGACGGGAGTTCCATTAAGGATCCGTATACTTAGCCACATGTGACGAATTGAGTACCGACGATCAATAAAACAAGCGAAGGATGCTATGAATATTGTATACGTGTACTATGTACCAAATATATTATTGGTAAATTGAAAAGGTGTGCTAGAAGACATTTTACTAAAAAAAACCTTTGTAAATAAATTGTATTTAGTTCAAATTAAATTGACGAACGTATACCTACCTACTCTTAACATTGCATATTTTCATAATGTTATTACAATTTTCAAATGACCTTAACAAGATTTCGGTAGAAGAGAATAACGGAAAAATATAAATGCTACGTGCTCGATTTCATACTTACGTAGATATGAATATCTAAGAAATTAAAAGAATGATATACTTAGTGTCGAATTAAAACTTCAATTTTACTTCCGAATACCTATAACACAATCCTAAATATTTCTTATGCATGTTATGAAAGTTTCTTATACTTAATATTGGATACTATCAAGACTATTGAATAGAATATATTGTAATATAGGGTTCCGGCTTGCATTGTGCTGCAAATTCAGTTTGCATATGAAATACATGGCTCTCTGCAGCAACGTTATCACGTACAATTTCCTTTTATTGTATTACTATAATACATTAATAATTTATTTACGTATTTGTATCTTAAGTTTCTGCAGTCTTTTATATTGTTCATTTTTATGAGAATTGGGTTTCAACTGTAGCACATTTTACAAGGAACACTCGCAGGATTATAAAAATATTTCTGTGTATATTTTGCAAAATTATTTCTATGAATGAATCGATATTGGTTAGAATACGAAATTTTAAGTCATTTTATACTGAATATGATCTGAATACCGAAGACTAGAGCCTCAGTGAGGAACCTGCCGTCTACCTATTCTTAATGTATTAACTAGTTTGTTATTTCGATATATTCATTGTAAACAAGCATTTAATGTGCTATCTAGCAATTAAAGCGCTCTATTGAATAAAAAATTGTACTTTCAAGTTATGGATGAAGGTAAAATACGGAACAAGTTGCATAAGTACATAGTAATAACGCGTGGGCGCTACTTCACATTTTTATTACATAAAGTACGTATAATTGTGTGCAATTAGGCTGCTACGCTTTACTAAGTCGCACGACGAAGTTAAGTAGGTACTGAGTACTATATGTAGGTATGTGTATTTTGAAGTACATTATAATTAAGCGAAATATGGATAGATATTTTACGTAGGTACTTACCTGTTTGAATAACGTTATTGAGTTTTTAAAATACATTTTGTGAGAAAATGTTTTCACTGTTGCTTACAAGTTTCTATAATTTGTAACATTTTTCATAGATTATTCCACTCATTTGCCAAATCTTATATTTTAACACCTAAAAATACCTCCAAATTCTTCTAATATTTGCGCGTTCAACGAAACAAATAAACAAACATGACTATTTATAATTAAGAAAATAAGAAGAATTGGAGATAATATTCACTAGGTCTACGCCTAATATCGGGACAAATAAAAAGCATCATTCAAGCCTTATGGCACAATATCAGCGAAGCCTCTATGACATAGAATAATGATCTAGAATATGAGCATATATCATGTAAATCCGCACAAGTTGTTATTATTGATGGATGAGATACATTACGACACTTTGCGTATTGATAAATAGAATTGTAGATAGGTTGCGTATAATATGATATAACCAATTCTTAAATAACAAAAATTTTATATGAACTATTTTTGGAAGTTCATAAAACCAATGTTTAAATACGAACAAACTTAATATGAACAACGCTGCCGGTAGTTCTATATCTCAAGTATTTATGCGTATTTGTGTAGGTCAGTTTGAAATGAAATACGAAATGCATACCGCTATAGCACAAGTTTAAATTCCTATAGACTAAGTTCTAAGCTCCAAATTCATGAATAAATGAAGGAATTCATTATGAGATCCAGCGCTTGTAGATTTACCTAAATTATTTTTAGAAAATGGCTTCGATTATGAAAACCGCAGAAAACCAGGAAAATATTTTATCTTGTAAATATAATCAGATAATTTGTTTAATTTTTTTTTAGTTCAGAGAATTAGTGTTGTTTTTACAATAAAATAATTATAGAGCATACAAATTATTAATAACAATATCTATATCAAATTAGATATAGAACATATAAAATAATTATCGTTGTTATGTCTTTGGCCTTTAATAAATTCCACATATTTAAAAAAATAATGAAAAAATATGTAATAAGTATTTTATAAAAAATTTCATCATCTTTCAGAGCCGTTGGTAGCTAAGAAAATATTTTTTGTATTCGTAACAGTCGGAATGTAATAGGCGTTAATAATTTTATAGCAGCAAAAGATTTTTAGAGATTATTTAGGAAATTTTTGTAGAGCTTCTTTCAATGAGTATCCTAGACTCATTTCCCAGAAGCCTAGCATTAGAGCTATAACAAAGAATTACCTCCATAAAATTAACGTAACTTTAAAGTGCTCACGCATGAACTTATCAGATTAACGGTTCTTCTTTTTATAACTCTAGTCGCAAATCTTTATGAGGCGTATTTAAAGAATTTTATTTTACAGCTATGGATAAAGCAGACGCTTTCAAATGTTATATTAATCATTAGAGAAATATAATCCCGATTTATTGTTGGAAAAGAATATTATATTATGTATTTATAATAGTAGTGTCTGCAATGGTAAGCATTACTTATAAAATGTGGTGTTTTTTTCTGGATTGCTGTAAAGCATCATTTACATATCTAAGGTAAATAAATTAGTTCAATCAGAATAACACATACGTTATACAAATAATAATAAATAATACTCGCTTTTGCGCGCGGTTTAGGCCGCGGGTGAAACCGCGTGACACAGCTAGTCTTACATATTATTTTGAATGTACAAAGTACTTGTTTTATAAAAATTACAATCCAACTAACATTTAATAGCAGATTAAGAAAAGCAAAATTAAAACCAGGACATAAGCTCTTTAAATCCAGATTATCTTATTCATGTTAATGGAAATCTTAAAAGACTACAAGCTTTTATACGTTGAATATTTACTAATAATAAATATGGAATTAATTATATATACCTTCATACAGTTAACGAATTTTCTTCTATGTACTACGTAACAAATTTTTAATCATAGACACTTGAAAATACTTAACGTATCTCTGATGAAAATAATAATACTTCGAGTACACTTGCAGATGTAATCAACATTTGATTTTCAATTGAAAGCAGTATTAATTAATCAAGGATACATGTTGTCGATTCGTAAAGGCATTTCAAGTAGGGTCAGCTAACTTCACAGATAAGGAGGGTAGTCCTTGAAAATTCACGCATAATCAAACGTTACATTAAAATTGTCGTCGTCTTAAAATTGAGGTCATCGACAATATCAGATGGAATTCAACAAAATTATAACCGTAATCTATTAGTAATAACATGATGGTTACAAAATCACTTATACTTTACGTATCACTTATACTTTAACTACATCATAAATTAACAGCAAATACAATATTATATAATTATTGTGCCGTTTATAGCTTACAATAGCATTTTAGAAATGAAAATCAACGCTCACGATATAATATTAATGAAAATGCCTTACAACTTCGCAAGGCTCGAGGGGTTCGTGAGATTTTTGGCAACGCCTGTTGAGCGTCGCAACAAGTGCTGCATCGATCAGGGTGACGCACGACCCGCCCCTACTCCCCCCTCTCCCTCGCACACCCCCGAAATGAAAGTGATTTACTTCAGCCATCTTAATATTGATAAGAATATATTGGAAAAGGTTCGTAACACCTGGATTTGAAAAGTGTTTGTTGTGTGAATGATTTTTGGTATTAATGTAATAGTGAGCTTTTGATGGGATAGAGATTTTATTTCGAACATATTGTTAAAAAGAATAATATGATGACGATAAATTATATCCTTTAAAACTACTATCCTGTAATTAGTAAACATAATATTGCTATAGACATTAAACTTACAAAACTTTCGATATTTAGTAACGAAAATAAATATTAAGAGGTACATAATATTCGAAACAACGAAAGTAAAAGCTGTACTTTGGTATGAATGTACAATTATATTTTGTTATCACAATGCAAATGCAATCAATGTGACGTAGCATTTACCAATAGCGTTAGTTCGTAGAGGATTCGTAGTAGCGTAGTACCACAGTAGTACTACGCGTCTACAGTTTGCTTATGCTACGTTACTACGGCCACGGGTACTACGAAAGCTACGTATTTCTGGTAGAATCGTCTAGATGGCGCGCAAAATAATTTAGGGTGTTTGCTGAAATCTGAAAGGAACAAAATACTGAAAGCCACACTTTGCTACGAAATAATATTGAAGAAAAATAAAAGATGGCGCTGTCATCATGTTTTGTCCCACAAATTTCTATTTAAATTATTATGGAAATGTAAATTATAACTTAATTGAAACAAGTTGTTACAAGACACGTCTAGCATTTAAAATATAACACAGTTAATAACTCTAAAGTGATCGATCCAAACAAAAAGTTATATGTATAATTCATATTTTAAAATCTATTTAAATATACAGAAGTATATACAGGGTGTAATCGTTAAGTGTGCACAAGCGATTATTCCGTAACTATTGGAGATATCAAATAACTTTAAACTCATATAGAAAGTACTTAACCTAATGAGTAAAATGGCCATAATAAATTTTTAAAAATAATACGAGAAATATCCAAAAATGTTACATTAAACGCTCCCATACATTTTGTATTCATAGCAGATTTTCGAAGTGATGTCCTCATTGTGCAATACAATGAGGAGCTCTATTTACAGTTTCTAAGTGAACTTCCCTTCAAATTTGCGAAGTAATTAAAGCAGAAAACAAAAAAATGAAAGAAAAAGCTAAAATCTTTCATATTAAATGTACATGGGATATTCGTATCTCATACTAAATGTATTTCAAGGTAATTTTTTAGATATTACTCGTTTTATTTTTAAAAATTTATTATGGCCATTTTACTCATTAGGTTAAGTACTTTCGATATCAGTTTAAAGTTTTTTGATATCTGCAATAGTTACGGAATAATCGCCTGTGCACACTTAACGATTACACCCTGTATACCTAGATTAATACTAAGGATCTCTATTCACTTGTTAATCAATTAATAACTTTCACGTACCTTAAAATATCAACGATGCGGTCCGCCCCTCTTGTTACCAACAAATTAATTTATAGATAAATTAGTTACCAGAACACAAACGAAAACTTTCAACTCAATTCGGACTTTAACATCGTAATGTCCCGAGTTCACCGCATGCCATACTCTTGGGAAATATACAAGAAATCTTGTTTAATAGAAAAGGTTGGAGCTTTTATATATTTTCTTAGAACCTTTTCATATTTATAAATTATTAATAATTAGTGTTTCTGTTAACTAAGTAGAATCCTGAAATCATAATGTTGAAAATAATAAGAAAATATGTATCAATATAACAGACTTGAACGTATACTTTATAGTTATAACTGTTTTGTATATCTTTATATATAAAAATGAATCGCAAAATGTGTTGGTAAGCGCATAACTCGAGAACGGCTGAACCGATTTCGATAATTCTTTTTTTATTATATTCCTATATACGAGGATGGTTCTTATGTAGAGAAAACGTAAACATGTACCACGGGCGAAGCCGGGGCGGACTGCTAGTGTACGATAAATATTTAACAAGTATATTGCTCTTTGAACCTCCACTGTAATTGTGGTACCTGTAACCTTTAGAAAAAAATATATATAGCTTGTAATATTATATACACCTAAGCATAGACTATTTCGATACCTAACTCTATCTTTTTTTACGTATTTTTCTGAAGCTATAAATCAAAAACAAAGTTGTGTCTTTGAACAGGGATAAAAAAAAGGTGTTTTGTAAAGCACTTGAGGGCGAACATTGAATACTTAGTCTTATTTTGTTAGAAGCTTTGCATTTATAAGGATACGTGGGCGAGGTCACGTTTACTCACTTTGAAGGGAACGCCACATTTTTCTTCTCAGAATAATAAATACTTGTTTAATGTAATTATTTGTTTATCTCACAATATTAAAGCCTTGGGAAAAATAAATATTAATTCAACGAAAATTGACAAAAAATGTTTTTTATTACATTTTCCTAGAATCGGAATGTGTACCTATGTAGGTACACTCGTAAGCTAAGAAGGTTGGTAGGCATAGAAATCTAAATAACAATTGGTAGGTATATTAATTGGTGCTATTTTGGTATCTTATAATATATCGTTTAATTACAGCATTTATTATATTGATATACTTAACTACAAAAAATACACACCGTTAAATTAATAATAATTACCTGGTGATAGGATATTTAGCGTTCCATTCTTACAAAAATAGAATCAATCAACTCGATATTATATCACTTTATTTCAATCAAATTCACCCTGTAAATAATATAGTATCCGCATTGCCAATTTCAGAGAAGAGATACTTCATCACTACATAGTATAAAACAAAGTCGCTTTCTCTGTCCCTAAGTCCCTATGTATGCTTAAATCTTTAAAACTACGCAACGGATTTTGATGCGGTTTTTTTTAATAGATAGATTGATTCAAGATGAAGGTTTTAGTATATAATTTATTATGTTTTAGACAAAGCGGGCGAAGCCGCGGGCGGAAAGCTAGTTGATTATAATTTAGCTTCGGCCGAGTATTCATATTTCGTTACGATTATCAATCTATATTTTTTGTTCTTCCTTCGTGTGTATAATAAAAACTTATTATTTTTAAACATTTATTTATTTATTTCCTAAAATATTTATGGACGAAGGTATATAAATCGAGATAATAATATTAAACGTGTCTAAAGTGATTGCGTGAGTAATAAATTATCACGGAACCACAACGGAAAAGAAAATTGCTACAGCTTTTTATACAGAATGTTTTTCTATCGAGATTAGGTAGTAAAGAAATTCAATCCAAAAATAAATCGCACCCATCTTGTATAAATAATGAGAGGCAATTGAATTAGGTTTGATTGTATGAGCATTTTATTATTTGCGTATTTTGTTTTGAGAAGACAATATCCATAATATTTAATAGGTAGTAATAGAGACCTATATCTGTTAAACATTAATTTTTCTATTATACATATAGTAAATTAAAGAAAATTATATGTAAAATAATAAATAAATGATTATCTACAATACCGGTACTGTAGAAACCTAGTAAAATGATAAAAAAATATGTTCGATTCAGATTCAAGATTATTTTGCTCATAACTTAATTCACTTTTAATGGCAGATAAAAATAAATATTTACGTGTAAGGTAAAATTTCTTTCAAAATTACGATTATTCTTTAATAATTATATGAATAGTTATATTTCCTTAAAGAGGTTGTATGTAGGTATGCAAAAGTAGATAAAATCTATAAAAATCATGTACTTACATTTTGTCCCACTTCTATAGGAGCAATGGATTGTTGTTCCGTTTTCTTAGGTCGTTTGAAAACGTACAAAAGTGCTGCAATGATGAGCACACTGCCCGCACCGAACACTGCCCCCAGCAGCGCGCTCCACACGTTGCTGCCCCAAGACACATCGTGCCCCACACGCGCTTGCGGTTTCAAAACATTATTCACAATTTTCCTCGTAGATGCCTCGTTCCAATTCCTGTGATATTCGTCCATAATTGCGTACTCGCTGTCGTCCCAAGGTGCCCCACCGAGCTTGTACCCTGCCCACTGCTTATCTGGAGATAACGAAATTAACGCCATAGAATACAACATCGATCGCGCTAGAACGTGTTCCATAGACGGTGCTTTGTATGCACGCTACGTATAACAAACTTTGAAAAAGTCGCCAATCGAAAGATTTTTGTAAAGTGTTCGAAAATTTTCCATCACGCCTTCCATTATGCAGATTGTGAACTTCATAAATCCGTTCACGCGAGAGGCAATAAAAGAGCGGTCGTACCCGTTGATTCGTTTAATTGCAATAAAAAGAGCCTTTTATAGAACCGTTTCGCTGCCATATGGTGTGTTGAAACGTGGGGAGAAAATTGTTTACGGAAGTAAATTTAATGCTTACCCATGTGCTTTGATGTTGTGTGTTGTATTACTTTATTTTTTTTTTGTATAATATTATATTTTTTGTGTGAAGCTCGGGCGCGCGTCTGTGCGGCGCGACGTCTTGTTATCATTAACGCAACTTGTTTACTTCGGTGCCGTGATCTTCCCCGATGTTGACACTATTGCGTCGACGTAAAGCGTAACCTAATCATGTTGTACCATTACGTAGGGGTGGATGCTTTCATCTTGTAAAGATGAACATAATGCCGCTCTGATGTAAGCGCCAATTTGTTAATGGTCCATTTCTGGAATATTTGTGTTCCTGTTTTCCAATAAGCCGTTCAATTTATTAACTGTAGCCTTGGTTCTATGGAAAAATAAATTATTTTTATCGATATAATTACGATCCAAATCACACAAGTAAATAGAGAGTACTTCTAACTATAAAGTTGTAAATATAATTGTACCTACTTACCTACACAAAAACTAAAAATGTTTTAATGTTTTATGAGAAATGTGCGATAGACGATAGTCTATATTTTATTTTGCTCTATCTGTATCTATGTATGTATATCATAAATCCAAAAATATTGTCAAGAAACTAAATTTACTTAAGTTTTAAGGATATATTTGAACGACTTGTGTGGTTTAAGATCACGGTAACACGTCAGGGTTGATAAGGCAGTAGGTAAGCAAAGTTTTAGATTAACTATCGATTCATAAAAATCCCGCACCGTTATAAGGAAAAAACCTATTCAATCTCTAACACCAAGGTTTTGTAAAAAATAATTTCGTTTTCATAGAAATACATTGACTGGTGTGTTGGCCATTGGTTTTACCACGTGATTTTGGTCTTTTTCTACAGTTTTAATAGAAAGTATGAACACACAATATAAATAAGGGCTGATTTTTCAATCCTTGGTTAAAACTTATTCATCGATTAACGTATTTAAAAATTTATTATATTTGCCCGTATTTGACAGTACCTATACAATATTACAATAATACTTTATTGGATGGACAAATTTTAACCAAAAGGAAGTCGTGTTAATTACACCACTCATAACTCAATTTAACAGCTAATGTTTTAATGAGTTTTGTTTTGTTGGACACTTCTCAGTTTGGATTAGGATAATACCTTTTATAAAAGGAAAATATAAAAAACATCTTCGACTGACAGGTTGGTAAATTATATATTATGTATGTTTATCAGCCATCTGGCTTCCATAACTAGGGTTGCCAACCGTACTATAATATATAGTATTATACTATATTTCGGGTCTGCGTACTATATACTGTTGAAAACATATATAGTACGCAAAAATACTATATTTTCAACACCGACAAATGTTACAAACAAATCTTTCATTAAAAAAAATATGGCTAAGTCATATATAACCTATTGCGCATACCAGTGGCGAGAAGAAAGAAACAGAAGTAGTGTATCATTAATAAAAAATGAGCTTTTGATTTATATTAATTTAAAAATTGAATGTGACAAAGCTTGATACTTTTATTTTAAACATAAAAGTAACTGCGTTAAAAACAACCGACTTCAAAAACGGAAAAGTACAAAATAAAAAGATTTGATATCATTAATTACTAAATAATATTATTTAGATGTGCTTTTTATTAAATAGGTTTGACTAAAATACTAAGTGTTTGGCACCGACTTTAAACCTATTTAATAAAAAGCACATCTAAATAATATTATGTAGTAATTAATGATATCAAATCTTTTTTATTTTGTACTTTTCCGTTTTTGAAGTCGGTTGTTTTTAACGCAGTTATTTTTATTTAATACTTTTTAGTGTATTTTTCAACACGAATCAAACGAGCCCAATCTCGATAAAGTTGAGTTAATGTATTATGTACTAAGTTCCTATGGCCACCTTCCGATTCCATCATCAAATCAGCTCTCTGTCATGATAATTTTTCATCGCTATCCAATTTACATACGTATACAAAATTTCAGCTCAATCGGTTACCGGGAAGTGAGTCAAAGTTACTTGGTACATTTCAATTAAGTCATCTAGTACAGACAAAAATGCTCATAAAATAAAAACTACTGGGCCTATCCGAATAAAATTTTTATGGGACCAATTCGACACCATCCCGCATCGAACAAAAAAAGAATCACGTAAAACGGTTACGAAACCTCGGAGTAATCGGTGTACATACATAAAAAAAAATTATACCGGCCGAATTGATAACCTCCTCCTCCTTTTTTGAAGTCGGTTAAAAAAGCTGTTACACAGTGCAAGAAGTGCAAAAAAATATAGTTTTTATAAAAATAAATATATATTTGTCTATTTTTTTGTTTTTCCTATAAAATACTATATTTTTTTTAAATGTACTATATTTTTTACACCTTTTTTGGAAAATACTATATTTTGATGATGAAGTGTTGGCAACCCTATCCATAACACAAGCGAAAGCTTACTGCTTAGTATGGGATCAGATTGTGCCGTGTGTGAAAATTTAATTACAAGCCTTCAGCACGATTCACGCATTATTGATTGCAAACTGGCCCCGGTTTGGGACACACGCGTCGGTTCAGTAAACAATATGAAGGTCTAACCAATCGTGTGTATTCCCCTCTATGTAAACAGATAAAAAAATATTTTGAAACTCTATTTATATTCGCGATACGCGACAAATCTCGTTTCATCCAATCAAACCTTATTTACGAATCGAAGATACATATAAACTCGCTATACGTATTAACCTGTAGGTTGAGGATTTAGGATTTCATAATTTAGACGAAGCTCAACAAACTATTGTCGTACCGACATGATCTATATAACTACTAATACATAAAGGCGTTTGTTTGTTTATTCGTTTGCTTGAACGCGCTAATATCTCGAGCTAGAAATAGGTTACTACCTACATACAATTAGGAATAGACTATTATGATAGAGAATATATGCGAAAATCATTGGTCGGTTGAAAAATGCTCGTTGGTTCTAGGAAATAAAAAGTCTGAACCATATTGTAAGTACAAGTTTAACGAAATTATTGTGTCAATAATCCTACCTTATATCGATTATATGATATAATTTAATAATTAATTATGTACTAGAATAACAGATAAACTGTAGAAATTTTGCCCACGTTGGTACCTACACGAAATCAGCGAGGCGCAGCCAGTAATTTACAAACCCAAAAGTTTGTGAGGGTTAATGTTTTTCACACGATAAATACCTAAGGATTAAGCTTAGATACCTAGATTTAAACGCATTATTTCATTGGTAGATACCACAGACATTCTATGTCTATGGTAGATACATATCAATATACTTAATACCATAATTGTAATGACAATCTGTACAGTATACCGAAATATATAAATGCGGTAGCGGAAGTAGGATACAATAGAACTATTATTGTGGGCCATTATGAAAGTTACATATCCTATAAAAATCTACTAGTAATATTTACTTAATACTTATAAGAAGATTATGTATACTAATATTATAAAGAGGAAAGGTTTGTATGTATGGTTTTCACGCTTATACTACTGAACCGATTTTGATGAAATTTGGCACAGATAATCTTTAGACCATGAGAAAAAACATAGGCTACCTTTTATTGCGAAATATGTACCACGGGCGAAGCCGAGGCGGACCTCTAGTTCTATAAAAATCACAGTCCAATCATTAATAACAACTAGATACACAATCAGTGTCAAAATGTCCTTACGATAACTCCACCCAGGGTTGAGAACGTTTTGTGAATACACAAATAGGAACGCTAATACAATGTTTTTTCCTTTGGACAAGAAGTTTACAAACATATTTCAAGGATTAACGTGGATATAGTAAGATTGTGTGTATAGATTATAATACGAGTAGTCAAAGTAATCTGGCGGTTTACTTGACGTCTTATAGCAATAATATTATTACCAGTGTGGGAAAGTGCGCTAGCGATTAGACGAAAAGACAGAAGAAAAAAGACAGCGCAATATGTATAGAATAGCACTGTCTTTTTTCCACAATCGAAATAATACTGACATGAGACATTATTATACATGGGCAGATCATAAATAAATTTGTCATATCCAAATGGATTGAAGTAAGTAAATAAAATCAAATGTAAATCATTTCATTTCTTACAACCTTTTAGTCTAAGTGTTTACAATATCTCCCTCTAAATATAATGCTGGGTACTCTCATGAATTCTATGAATAATATTCTTATAATTGATATAAGCGCCATCTGCCAAAATATAAGGGATCTCTATAGGTAGGTGCAGTACATGAAATTCTATATTAATTATTATGGAAAAACCACATAGATGGCGCTGAACACACATTTACAAAATACTCCATTCAGTCATGGATACTAATAACATAATACTATATTAGATACTATAGAGTATAGATAATAGAGGAATATGTTATGTAAAATACTAGCTTTCTGCCCACGGCTTCGTCTGCTTTGTCTAAAACCTAATAAATTATATACTAAAACCTTCCTCTTGAAATCCATTAAAAAAAACCGCATCAAAATCCGTTGTTTAGTTTTAAAGATTAAAGCATATTCTTTCTCTGCCCCTATGTCTCTTACATAGGGGCAGAAAAAGTGACTCTATTTTATACTATGTACATAGTTATAGTATAGAATAAAAAAACTAACCATTTTTTAAACAACAATAACTTTATTTACAAACTACATTTATTCAATGTAATAACTTACTTACATCACAATGATTACCTTAGCTTATATAAAGTGGTTTATTAATGTATATTTTTTAAGACTTTGCTTCTTTCGGGTTGAAGGGGTATTGCTGCTTATACCTGGCTATGCCAAGGCTCACAAATGCTGAAACAAGATAAAGTAGATAAAAAAAAAAACTTAATACATATATATAGCTTTGAACCCGTGGCTTCGTCCACTATGTCTAAAATCGAATAAATTATATAATAAAACCTTCCTCTTGAATAACTCTATCTATGGAAAAAAATTACTTACATCAAATCTGTTGTGTAATTTTAAAGATTTATAAGACGATTGATAAGCATACATATTAATATATTATGGTCATAGAGACAGAGATAGCGACTTTGTTGTAATATACTATGTAGTGATTTAAAAAGTAACTTTGTGTTGGTCAAGTCTGTTAACGCATGTGTTATGAAGGTCTATCAATCAATCTAGAAGTGTTAACATATTTATACAATCACAAAATAATAATAATTTTTTATTAGAATTCTATAAGCGCTAGGTTTTATTTCATTTCCATAATTTTGTATATTTTGGATGATCAAAATGGAACCTGTGTTTTTACTTTCTATAGTACAATTTATTATCAAACCTTTTCACATAGTTAACAGGGGCGTAGCTAGCGCCATATCTGCCGTATCAATTATACGGGGCCCCCGCGCCAAGGGGGCCCCCAACGTGCGTTCTTGTGAGAAATCTTTACCCTTCCTAAGGGCCCCCAAACAAATTTTTATACGGGGCCCCGCCAAGGCACGCTACGCTTCTGATAGTTAATACTAATTTTATTTTTTTTGGTTACAATGTAGTAGGTAAATGTGAAGTTTCTAATAATTATAGAGTGTATATGAATTATGGAATATTAAACATATTAAATAAAAGGTATATTACTACACCAGTAATCATTCATAGATGATGTAATATTGTTCTTAGAATGTTTACAAGGTTTGTATCTCAAGTGTGTCAGCGGAGAGCCTAAATGTGTCTTTTTAATAAGATTATCAGGGACAGAAAATAATTAAATGTTTAATTAGTATCTAAACATGTCTTTGTACGTAACTGTCTAATGGTGTAATATGGTAATTATCTTCCTGGGACAAAATTATACTGAATACCAAACTTATTTGCTAGGACACAGTTGTAACAAAGCACGTACTATCAAGCAATCAAGAATGTTTTAAGAACTCACCAAGGGACATTGTAGATATAGCAACTCTTCCGGCAAGTGTGTTGTTCTTCCAAGCTGCATTTGCCAGATAACCTCCAATTCCTACTAAGCCCATTGCACCAACAACTCTACATCCGAAGCAATCACGAGGGCGATCAGTAACAACAGAAGTCATCTTAGTATTGTAATTTAAGCTCTTTTTTTAAATTAGTAAATTTCAGAAAGTGAAGAACATTATTTGAATTTTGACACTTGACAGCTTAAGTTGTTTACATAATTTGACAGCTGGTAGGCGAAGGTTGAGAAGCATTCAGCCATCATTTTATGACAACAATTTTTATTATTATTTATCTATTACTACTTTAAATACTATTATTTATCTATTTTTCCTTGATTTTACCCTTATTAACTAAGAGCAATAAACCTATAGAGTACTTGTATCGAGCATATACAATTTACATATATTTGTTTCTCTCTATCTAAAGACAACGTCGTATGAAAGAATGAGATAGCTATATACTACAAGCTACGTTTCAACATAGTCATGGCACCATTTTTACTATAGGTACATAATTATATAGATAGGAGGTGATAGTGATGGGATGTGCTTCAATCGATAAAATCGTGAATGCATTTTGCATTTACGGTATTGTGAAATAATAAATATAAAAAAAAACAAAATTAAATTAATATCACTTGACTACATTATTTGTTTAGTACTACGAATATTATAAATGCGAAAGTATGCAAGAATGGATGTTACTCTTTCACTGCTGAACCGATTACAATGAAATTTTGTACATACACACATATTATGATAGGTTTTATCCCGGAAATCTCACGTGAACGGGAACTGTGCGGGTTTTTCTTTAAAAACGCGGGCGGAAACCTAGTATATTATAAAATAAATTTAAAAAAATGAAATGTTACTAATTTAAAATAAAGTTGGACATGATGATAAAGTTAAGGAGTGAGGAGAAATCCAACGTGCAGCATGAAGGAATCATGCAGCATTCTAACAAGTTAATAAAAGGACAGTCATATAGAAAACATTTTCCTTACATCCTACTAATAAAGCGAAAGTTTGTGAGGATGGATGGATGGATGTTTGTTAATCTTTCACGCGAATACTACTGAACCGATTACAATGAAATTTGTTAGGTAGTTAGCTGATGACCCAGATTAAGACATAGGCTACTTTATATCACGTAAATCCCACAGGAATGGGAAATATGCGGGATTTTTTTGAAAACGCATGTATATTAAGTATGTATTCCAATAGTAGTTTCTCATTTATGAGAACTGTCATTTAATCAACTGTTTAATTTTCACATACACATTTAAATTTTAAAGTAAGTGTGAATTTTTTTCAAAATAATAATACACTTTCTTTGATCAAATGTATTTATTATCTACAAGCGTGATCAATGCTTACTTATACCTACAAAAAATTTAAATCTTTTCTCTTTATTATCATTTGTAAAATTCTTATACTAGTCTTTGCTCACATACGTCATATTATATGCTCGCATATTTCATTACCTATTGGTGTACCTTTTAATTGGCGTACCTATCTTAATATAATATTTATTCATTCTTATCATAAATAAATAAATAAAGAACAAAAAAACCTAAAAATTAAAATAGCCATGTTCCTCAGGGTTAATAAATAATAAAATAAAATAAAATAAAATAAGCCTTTATTAGTTTAAAATATACAACTTAATATGTTTTACAATAAATTTACAGTTTTTGTTAAAACAAATTACCTTAATATCTAGTTAAGACTCAGGGTTACTGCCCTTGAAATAAAATTATTTTGGTAAACTTATTTCTAATATTTTCCTTCGGAGTTCCAACTTTTTTGACTTCGTAGTGTATTCTTATTTTAATATATAAATCAATAATAGACTTAATTAAAAGATGTAAGTGATTGTTCAATACACAATTCTCTGTGCTATGAGCAATCAGTTGTTTGAAAATATTTTTATTCGTGCACATATTAAACACTTTTATCATAATTTTTAATATATTATGTTGTTTCCCAATTTCGGAAATACCTATAATTTTTAAATATTGCCGGAAAATCTTTTCTGTGTATAGGCATATACTAATTACATCAGATGATGCCCTATACAAGCCCCCCCGGTCTTTAACTGTTAATAAATGTGCATTTGAATAGGAAGGAGGATTTAATAAAGCATTTTCTATAGTCTCACTGTTTAAACTCTTACAACATGTTTCACAGAGGATTATTTTATTTAATTTTCTTGCCACATACCCAGAAATATACACAACTACCATTTCTGAAAATTCTGACAAGTTTGGATTAAATGTGTAGTCGTGGTCAAAATACTCAGTTTCCTCTGGGTTCTCTGTACCTACATTGTTATCATCGAATAATCTAGCTTTTTGAGCCGTATTATTGATTGCTTTAGCATAATTCGGATTTGCCGAATGCAGAATTCTTATATCGTCCAGAGGCAAACAGTTTCCATTCCTACTTATTTTAAATTCTGCATGGACTAATAGTTTTTTATATGCGGACATAAATGTATATCCTGATGGATTGTTATTAAATCCACCCATGGATCGGATGGCACCAAAAAAAATTTCTATGTGGTCCTGTGACAATTTGTATAGAGGAAGAAAGTAAAATTCAGGTTTAGAATCATTTATAAATTTGTCGTAAATGAATAAAGCAGATTTTATGCAAATTTTAAAACCAAGAAAACCAGTTTTTTTTCTAGAATCTAGCACAAAAGTGCCATCCAATAATTTGAGACGATTAATATACTCATCAATTTCGAGCATTTTGGCTCTGCTTTCAGAAATATTTTTTGAATTTAAAGGTTTTTTAAAACCATAAGACGCTAAATTTCTTGAGTTCATTATATCAAATAAGTCGTTAATTGTTCTTATAAACTTTATCGTGGCATCACAGTTTTCGAACCCGAAAATTTTTTTTTCTTTGCAAGTTTGTAGAGCGTCCGCTACAGATTTACTCAATAACTGAGATGCCAATTTTACTTTCATTTTCTGATTTTCATAATTTACATGTGCCACAGTGAGTTTGTTAGCTGCATGTAAACCTTCAATGGCTTGTAACTCAAGCAATCGCTCTACAAATATCCAGGAAATTTCATTTCCTTCGCTGTCTAAAAAAACTTTTTTCTCACCCCATGCATTTCTTATAAGTTTTATATTGTGACAAGGGTCGTACATGATTGCGACTTCTTGTTTATCAACTTTAAAATGGGTCACCAAATTTTCTTTTTTTAAATTGCAGCCTAATTTTGTAGCCATTGCTGCATTAGATGGTGCACCATCGAAAGTAAGTGAAATCACTCTTATGTCAGTTTCATTGAGCAGCCGGATACATTGAATAACTAAATTGTGCTTCTGTTCCCCTGACAAACCATTAGCCATGAAATATCCGACCGGTATTTTCCACGCCTCGTTCACGCATGTAACCATAAAAACTAAAGCTTCTGTCGCTAAAGGCAATTCGTCACTACATTCCTCCATTGCCATCCCAAAATCCACGTACCCATAAGTTTTTGTTCCATCATAGTGGACATGCTTTCGTATGGCGATTTCATCGATGGACAATGCAGCGTACAATGTTTTATCCGACTTTACGCAACGGGATTTTATGGTCTCTATAGATTCTTGTGTGAAACCTGGTTGACAATTTATGACTTGATACCATCGTGACAGAGTTTTAGAATGTGGTAGTATATTATTTAAGCTAGTTCTTACGTGATCATACGCTCTTGGGGATAAAAAGTGTAGTGTTAGTGCGAATTGCTTTATTTCTTTTGGGTATTCTTTGGGCAGTGAGCATCCCTGTGCTTTTAGGAAATATCGGGATACAACTGGATTTTCCAAATCAATAGAATTTTTAACTACTGACTTTTTCTCTTCTTCTAATTTTAAACCGTTTAAAATAACCTCCAGGCTATCCTTTTTCTTTACAACCCTTGAAAATTTACGCTGTAAATTTTTCAATTTTCTCCCACGCATTTCTGCTAACGTTTTATAATGTTCCAGTTTAGATTTAAGTCCTTTAGTCATAGGATCCTAAAAAAAAAAAAAAAAAAAAATTAACACATAAAGTTTAAAAGTTCCTAAAGTTTTATCTATACTAATCTTATATATAAAAATGAATCGCAAAATGTGTTGGTAAGCGCATAACTCGAGAACGGCTGAACCGATTTCGATAATTCTTTTTTTATTATATTCCTTGAAGTACGAGGATGGTTTTTATGTAGAGAAAACGTAAATATGTACCACGGGCGAAGCCGGGGCGGACCGCTAGTATATAAAAAAAAAACAGAAAGAAATATTTTATTGATTGTTTATTTGTTTGCATGGAATAGACTCCGACGATACTGGTAATTTTAAGACACCGGGTCAGTTATATATCGGTCGGTATTATATATTATATTAAATTCCGGTTTTTGTAGTAACTGTTATCGAATGAACATTATCAAGTTTGTTTTTATTTTTTGAAAATGTTATTATTAGCTTTAATTCATAATACACAGCATACGCAGCAGCTTTAATTCATAATACTTTATATTAAACGAATGGTTGAGGGTCGGCAATGCGTCGTCGATGCATACGTTTCCCATCCTAGCGGTATAAAAACATTCTATCCATACACTTACATCATTTTCATCCTGATATCCTTGATTAGCAGTCGAGGTTGAGGCTTCATTACTAGTGTTCAAAACTAGCCGTCGTTTCTTAGGACGTTTCTGAAAATTAACAAAAAAAATAGTTAATATAACTCCCAATATAATATGAGAAATGTGAGTGAGTTTGTTTGTATGCCATGTAATGCCTTCACGTACGCTTAAACTTCTACACTGATATTCAAGAAAGCAAGCCAGGAGTACGGAGAGATACGTGCGGGGTACAGTTTCACGCAATCAGAGCCGTGGGCAAAATGTAGATACTTAAGTATAATTTTACAGGACCGATTTCAAAAATTCTAGCGACGTTGGATAGGTACGTTATCCTTGAGTGACATAGGCTATATAATACATATGTACCACGAATGAAGCAAGGGCGGACCCCTAGTGTTACAATTAGGTAATTAAAATAAATACCACTTACAATCACACAAATCTCCCCTGATACGCACCACCTTAACATATCGATACGACAGATTATTGTTAAATACTATATTCATATACTTACAATATTTTCAGTCTGACATTCCTGACTAGAAGATGTTGAAGTTTCGTTAGAGCTCTTCGAAATCAGCAGTCGCTTCTTAGGACATTTCTGAAAGTATAAACAATTAATAGTACAACATTTTCGACCCACTTCGGCGTATATTATAAGGCCACTATAAGTACTAAAAAGACATGTTATAAATATTGTGATTTTTCTTATTTTTTATATTGTGGGGTATTTTATAGGTACAAATAACATGACATTATTTTGACTTACCTTTGAAACAGATAATTGGTTTGGAAATATAGTTGGTACAGCATAAGATTGTAGAATTCTTCTAGAGTATCCATCTTGATAACACGCAGGCTCGAAATGCAGTGAACACAATCTAGCAGATTTCGACGGCGTCCAATCTACTCGTCTCATGTTTTGTACCCATTTTTTATTTATCTCTGGATTTTTAGGAAATCTAAAACAAAATGAATTTATTAATAATCTAAAAGATAAAATAATTAACAACAAACAAAACACATAAGTCAAATAAAACAACCACGTGGTATTTTTTATTTTCCTGCGGTATCTATTATTTGCAACAACAACTACCTACATATAAATCTAATACAAGTAACAAAATAAATAAATCAACGTTAATATGAAATAGATTTTTTGTCGTCAATCGATAATATACGCTAGATGTGTTACAACACTACGGTGGTAAACAAAATGCCAAACGTGTTAATATTGTGACTTTTTTTTTAAACGATTCAATTATTTTGTATTACACAACCCCTTAGAGTGTATTAATGTTACAGTAACAACATAAAGCTATAAAAAAGCGCTTGATAAGACCTTCAAAGAGGGTTAAAAGATAAATATTTATCAATTTGCTGAAAATCACTTACCGATGGAAAGATATTTTTTCATTGTTTTTATTCAAAACTCCCATTCGACTAGTGCAGCCGGTAGCTGAACATATAATAGTCATTTTAGCACACTGACAAATAAAAAGAAACACTATACACTTTATATTTTCTAAATATTTCGTTAAAAACACTTGACGCACCGAGACCTCCAGCTGGAAGGCAAACAAAACATAGCCGGCGCGCTACGTTTGAAGACAGTGCAGATACTCTATCGCTATCTCAATCTGGCTTATGCTGTTATTGACTAAGAGTAAGTAGATTAGAAAATATGTATTTTGTTCTGTCTCAATATAAGATCTCTATAGGTTTATTCCTCTGAGCTTATTAATCTTATCATAATTAAATTTAAAAAAATACTACAAAATAAGTTGTTCGAAAGATTGTATTAAAATGTATGAACAATACGGAACAATATCCACCAATAATTTTAGAATAACTGATTTGATTGACTTGTAAATTAAGTAAGTAATAACTGAATTATTAAATCCAAACAATGAAACGTTTCACACCGGAAATTTATTTAACCAAAAATTATCAAAAGGAGTTGAGGTTTATAAACTAAAATATTATATTTTATTGTATCCAAGCATCTCTCCGTGGGAGACAACACTACAAGTAGGTCAAGAAGCTGTGAAGATGACACGAAGAGATATTCTTTATTATAGAATTTAACCTGGTTATTGGATAAAAAATATACCTAAGTACTTATATCATTAATTATTATGATTGTCAAACCATATTTTTTCAGTTTTGGTTTGCCCATCTCATATACCCTTATCATATTTTATGGTGATAAAAGCTATCGACGCTGCACTGGTACTAAATTTATTTATTTAGTAATCTGTGGTATTATTCTTTTTCTCACAGGAGCAAAACTTTTATAGTGAGAAGTTACTTACTTAACATCAATTCGCAATATTACAAATCACTTACAAATTTAGTATTTATTACGCTTGCGTTTAGACGGAATAATTAAATAATAATTTGGCAATAATTAACGTAACCCAAACCTGCCTTCTTACCCCATATTATATTTTATCAAAGATAGTCCGGTCTTATTTATTTAAAGACTCGAAATAATTGAGATCACCTTGAAACAAACCTAAATGAGGTCCTGCAGCGTTGCGGTTCTGTTCATTAACGAGCTATGAATATTCTATGGATCTGTCTTTCACGTGGATTTTACGATCCCTACTAGAATAGACATAGGTATAAAATATTCTTATATTTTGTAGAAATATTTTACGACTATAAAATTTAATTTTTTCAAATGACAAGTCAACAATAATTGTTAAAAAGAAAGTTTGTTTAAAAAAGATACTGGCACATAATATTATTATTTTATGATGATATCCAGTATTCGAATTTCGAATGCGCTTTTGTTACATGATTTAATAGGGGTCGTAGAAGTTTGTTATTAATATATTTTGTAATAAAGTTAAGCTTGTTTTTGGAATATAAATTTTTAAAAACAATAGTATAAGTTTTTTTCCCTTTTACCTTTAGGTGGTAACGTTCATGAATACTTAGTGTAAAATAATGATGATAATAATATGGAGGCGTACCTACTGTAAGGACGGTAAGTAAAAATAATTTTTAAGCCCAGTTCGTTTTTCGGCTTGAATAAAAATAATGTATAGAGGTAATAAGTTTATCTACTTATATTTATTTGCGTTTTAAAGTTCCTTTAGGTATGACCATAATACATATAATAAAAAAGGAAAATCCGATTACTTACAAGTTTTTGCATGAACACGTTTTCACATAGGTAACTAGTTAGTTACATGAAAATCTACCGATTGATATATTTATATTTGGAAAGAGGAGGATTATTATCATCTACCTACCAGATAACATACCCACAAACAATTTTTTGCCAATTCCAATATTGTTACCATCCAGATGTTCTATATCATTGGTTTTCCGTTCATTCTGAGAGCCTAGTTTCTCTCTTGATACGCAAACTGAACGAGATCGTTTATTTATTACCTCCTCATTTGCATGTTACGGGTTTGTTCATTGTGGTAACCTATTAAAAACTCGAATTTCTATTACCCGAATCTTAAAACCCCGAAAACGGTTGTTAGAACTTTTAAAAGACAGATGTAATGAATGTCAAATTTTTAAAATTCCTTTTTTAATTTCCCAGATGAATCAATTTCCAGATGCACCAAAACCAGATTTTTAAAAAGTATTTTTTTGTTTCCCGTATTCTCATAATCCAGATCTCAATATACCAGATTCTCAGAATACTTTTTTTTGTTTCCCATCGTACCATTTTCCAAATAAACTATTGCCAAATTTTCATAATCTTTTTATTTGGTTCCCATATAATCGTATAACAGATAAACTATTGCCAGATTTTCATAATCTTTTTATTTGATTTCCATACAATCGTGATTATACTATTACTATCGACTGAAAATAAACATTGTCAGTAAGTAAATTTATTGTTTTACTTGTCCATTACAGACCGGTTTTAGTGTCAAAGTCGACTCAGTAGGTTAGGTTTGAACTACGACCCTCACGCTAGAACCGACTCGCTATTGTTTTACTTGCCCATTACAGAAAGGTTTAA
>CAJQZN010039355.1:0-12864 GCA_907164685.1 Colias eurytheme | reverse complement strand
ACAGATCGCGGTACTTGCGTTGTCTACTTAAATATACATGTCTGTGGGAACAACGATCACCACGTGCTACCAATTAACGTGCTACGTCATCTACCTCTGAAGAGATTGCGAAAAGCGAAATGGGCCAAGTACAATTAAAGTTCAACATTCCAAATCAATTTGAACAATAATGTCGAAGGTGTGTAACGACTACACAAATATTTCTTTCGCATTATTTTACGATTATATCACGAAGTTAACTACTTGTGTGGTAAATAAAAAGAAATTTATTTCTTACATTTAACACGTTAAAAATCTAAAAAACAAGATAAGGCGATCCTTTAAAGAACATCTTTCAGAGAGCTACTTGAGATTTCAGTAGGTACATTGTCTATAGTTTCACATTTCTATACAGAATACCTATTTGGCCAAATTTCTTAATCAATAATTTAATGATGAATAAGTTGTTATATATTTTAGTACCTGTCATATCATAAGAACACAAAGCAATTAAAGTTTCCCATTGAGTTACCGACTTGGCGCGCAGTCTTTCTTTGACGTTTTTAAGTGTCAGACGCTTGTACTAGTGGTGTACTTGCAACCGCGAAAATTGTTTACAAATATGAAACAAATTCGTATTGGTTGTGTTAGTTAGAAAGTATAATTAACTAACGAAGTTGTGTGCTGTGATATGGCGGGAATATGTGAAATATTTTAGTTATTTTTTCAAGTTTTTGTGATAACAAAAAATTGTGTGTAAACAAATGTAAATAAATTGTATGTAACGGTGAGTAATGTGAGGTGTTTCTTGTATGATTATAATATGTATTATCTTCTTATCACAATGTCGTGGTGTTAACGAAGTTTAATTGCATGAAAATTATTTACCTAAATAGGTAACTAGGTACCTACCTGCATTCAATTTTGGCAGATCAAGTAGGTATATAATATTTTAGTTTAAACGTTTTGCCTCATAGACTTATTATTTTTTTATATGATTTTTAAAATATTTATAAACTTTAATGAACTTCTTCTTTACTTTGGTAAATTAAAAATATAATTTTTAGGTTTTCTCACAACATGAATAAAAACTAATACCTAGCAGGCCTATGCTGTAATGGATTATTTTGAAGCTTTTTGATCCACTAATTATATTATATCAATACATCTGCATAATTTTCTTACTTACCATTTTTCGGTTTTCCCTAAATGATGAATAATTATTACGGTACTGTCCCTCTACTTACATAAATATCGTTAACTAAAACTAATACATTTGCCCTTAACATTAATAATAGGTACCTAAGGTAATTCCCCCTATTATTTACGTGATCAAATATCTTCACTGCGGTTCTCTCCCACGCTGACGTTATATATTTTGAGAAAACATAACTTCCGGTTTTTAAAATATCCGTATTATATAGCTGCAGTTCCCCGCGGTTCAATTATCTAGATCGACTTACGTAATTTCCAATGGAAATCAAACTTGTTTTTATTTTAGTTATCTCGGTAAGTATTATGCATGTAGGTAATAGGTATACTTCCAAACTTGATACCTACGATGAAGGAAGTAATAAGAATAATTATTCTAACTTACTGCAAATTTTAAATTCAAAGCTATAATGTTAATTTACTTAAGTTATCAAGTACATAAATGCGGAAATTTGATATCATTGAATGTAGGTACTATTAGACTATACTTCTTGAATTTAATTAAATAATACGAAAAAAATGTCTTTATACCAACGGTTTTCGTAATTTTTAACGACTTTCAGACAACTGAGAAAAAAATAAAAAAAAACATTTGCTTAAGTTGTTGTTAGAGCCATTATATAGATCGTTATCTAATATTATGTCACGATTAGACTGTTACTTGTAACTACTAACAGAAAACTGATTTCCTCATTCTTTATGTCATGGAGTAGTTTATCTCACATATAAGAATGGTATGAATGGTAGGAAGTATTTTTAATTTTTATCGTTGTTTATTTACTAACAGATACCTAGACTATAGAGGACCGATAACATACCACATTCTAATTTAAGTACATACTTATAGTACCTACAACCAGATAAATTTTCCCTGTCTACTTGAGAAATTTTCTCAAATAATTTATTTAATTATCAATTATAAGTTATAGGTACTTGATACTTCATTTCTATAAGTCATAAATAATTTCGCGTATACATCATTGATGGATTTATTTGTAGTTTTTCCAAGTTCAAATTTTTATTTTGTGGACCTATATTTTTTTCATCATATTATTTTTTTGTAACAAACAACATTAAAAAATATATATAATACATATTACGAAACGTTACGATAGTTTACCATAGGCGACTACTACACATTATAGAAAGTTAAATCAATGAATGGAACTAACTAGTTTAACATTGTATGTGAGTCTATTATGACGATAGTACCCAATGCTTTAACTGGCACACAAAGGCAACTTGCAAACTGCATACTAAAAGGCCAAGCCAAGACATTCGAAAAGTTTACAATCTACTTCGTCGACATGGTACACACGCGCGTAAAATAATTAATTAGGGTTCGTTTTTACATTATACTTACTTAACAATGAATAATTATTGCTATAAAAATAAAATAAAATAAATAGAGATTGTACCAAATTAAAAGTTAATATTATGATGAAATAAATATTCAGGACAATTCTTCATACACGACATGATCGGATCTGATCCATACTAAACTTTCGCTTGTGTTATGGAAACCAGATGGCTACTAAAAATACATATATATAATTTTAAATAAATACTTATAGGACACATAATTTACACCTAGACACAGAGCAAACATTCTTGTTCATCACAAATTATAGGAATATTTATGAGAAAATCCTTAAGTAATCTAGGTAATTTCTTTGGCCTCGACAAAGACTACGAACGATATTTACGTCATGTATTTATATACATATTATATTATTTTATTAATATATTAATACTAGCGGTCCGCCCCGGCTTCGCCCGTGGTACATAGATGTTGGCCGATTCTCAGACTTACCCGATATGCACAGAAAATTTCATGAGAATCGGTCCACCCGTTTCGGAGGAGTATGCAGACTAACATTGTGACACGAGAATTTTATATATAAGATTAGGGCTTTTGCTAATCATACATAACAAATGACTAATACGCATACAATGATATTGTATATCTACGATTCTTGGAAATTAAAATCCCTGTATATTTATTTACTTTGGACCATATTTTGTGTGTGTTTTGCTTTATAGATTCGGCAAAAATTGTTAACAATCTTTCTAAACGAATCCCTTGTTTTATTGAGCAAATTTTTTCTCTTTGTACGCGACCGGCATTCGAGAAAAAACGATAGATATTTCCTACGTTCGCCGAAAGTTTTATAGGTCTACGAAGAAAACATTTGACAATCGAGAACATTAAATTATTTATTGACAACGGACCACTTTGGTCACGACACCTGGTGTTCAAAAAAAGAACTAGTTTTAGTGTGCACTTAAGTACACAAGTATATTACCGAATCTATTAAAAACAATTTTTTTTTAAATTAATAAAAATTCTTTAAAATTTCGTACTAAAAATAAAAGTAGAGTTTATTGTGCGGTAAACGGTTGTGGTAGTAAATCTCATACGAATTTAGAAGTTAGTTTTCATGCTATACCTAAACCTGGTAGCAGTTTTGTTTATGTTGAAAATTATTTCGGAAAAAAAGAAAAAGTAGATCGATGTAAAGCCTGGCAGCGTGCTTTAAAATTGAAAAATATAAATCCGCATATGAGAGTGTGTTCATTACATTTTCAAAGGAATGATTTTATTGTACCAAGTAAGTTGACAATGTTTAACCTCAAATATAAATGTAAATATAAATCTAAAACTAATTGAAAAATTTGTTTTTCAGGTGTTATTACTAAAAAGATGACTTTAAAAAAAACATGTGTTCCATCGTGTAATCTACCAAGCTCTGCTAGAGAATCAAATAAAGCTAAAAAAAATATAGAGGCACGACATCAGCGTCTAGTAAATCGGAGTTTAAAGAAGGATACTGTGAAAAAACATAATGATATTAATGAGGATTCATTAATCCATTCATGATCCAACAAATTGAAAAAAATCATTTATAGAAAACATAAATAATTAAAATTGATGACACTAATTCAATGTAAACTTATGGTTAATTCTTTTGTTGCACACAATACGTAGCCATGTTTTTTAAGCCCCGCCCACTGGTCCGTTGTCAATACCACAGTATTACAATATTATTTCCTACAGTAAGGAAACGCCTTTGATGTCGCGCGATGCCGCCGCCAGCGTAGGTACTTACGCTGCCACACGAAAATACGCTAGGGTTGCAACAAATGGGAAATAAAACAATTGTGATTATTAATATTATGATGAAATCATTTATTCATATGTACATTCAAAATAATTGCGATTATTAAATCTGATGTAATTATTTGTTCATAAATATATAATTACAGATATTGCACTGCTAAATATTATTTACGTGGACACTTTATTTTTGGATGTTCTTATTTGTATATTATACCATTTAACTAAGTAATGCATTCGCATTGGGATGTACAATCTGATTAGAAAATAATGAGGATAACATATACATAGCTTTGATTTTAATTCAACAGATACAATTAATACAATCTTTCTGAAATATTGTTTCCTTCTGGGATTTCAATGTAGATTTACATCCGTAAACGGAACAGTTTTTGCGCGTCATAATAGAATATGTAAGTACCTATGTATAATAAAATTATTACACAAAAAATACGACTGCGTCGTCCTTTCGCGATAGTTAATGCAAACTCAGCGTGATTGCATTAAGCGGCCCGCGTCGCCCGACCCCCCGCCAGTTCCCCTCCGTTTCTCTGCACAAGTACATTCGTCGCCATACTGTAGGAAATATGGTAATACTGTGTCAATACTCTTTAGGGCATATTTTTTTAATCAAATAGGTTTATCATCTTGGTACATGATAATATTATGTTAAAGGATACAACGATACAACATGGATACAACTTAGTTGTGTTTGTTATATTTGATTAAAAATAAAAGACATAGATATTCTTTATAAACTAAATTATCATGATATCTCATTTTATGAGAGAATTTATATAGATATTTTTGCGAGTAGGCATTATATTGTTGTCATGTTTATTATAATATTTGTATAATACTTTGTCATACCTTACATATATTTATTAAAACTCAAGTGTAAATAATACATAATAATTTATGTTATTTTATTGCAAAATAAATAAAATTGGCTTTTGCAAATTTGTTTTCCGTTATCGGTAAGCTTAAAATAATAATATGTCAAAATAAGGAAGGAAATTCAGAAATACCTTAAACACGAATGTACAAATTATGACTGATAATGACAATAATAGCACTACGTACTGCTCATCACTCATCAGCTGTATTAAAATTCCAAAAGATAGGAGCTTTTTCCTCCACTAATTTACATTTCAATAATTTCTATCTACTATCTTTCTTATCTTATATATAAAAATGAATCGCAAAATGTGTTGGTAAGCGCATAACTCGAGAACGGCTGAACCGATTTCGATAATTCTTTTTTTATTATATTCCTTGAAGTACGAGGATGGTTTTTATGTAGAGAAAACGTAAATATGTACCACGGGCGAAGCCGGGGCGGACCGCTAGTACATATATAAAAATGAATCGCAAAATGTGTTGGTAAGCGCATAATTCGAGAACGGCTGAATCGATTTCGATAAATTTTTTTTATTATATTCCTTGAAGTACGAGGATGGTTCTTATGTAGAGAAAACGTAAACACGGGCGAAGCCGGGGCGGACCGCTAGTTATATATATTGATAGGAAAATTTTGATATAAGAATGTCGATAGATTCTGTTGGTTGGAATTTGGATAGTCTGTCTGGTGGTCGTTAAGTTATTAATTTAAAATTATATAACGTCAAACTAAATGAGATTGGCACAAAGATGATGATTCGATTTTAAATACATAATATAAGTACTTGAAATATTAATACACTAAAGATTCTTTGTCTTTATCTCGAGTAGCCTTTTATGGTAGGTCCACTGGTCAACCTTCATTGTCGAGAGCTGATCTATTCATTCCGCTATGTTGTGAACACTTAGAAAGTATAATTTTTGTATGGAATAATGTTTGGAATATTTTTACGAGAAGAAGTGACTATATAATTTTATTGTTTTCTCTCATCCTAGGTGATTAATCTCCGAGATATTATACGTCCTTTTATTGGTAAATGTAGTTGATGATAGGTATAATATTAATACTGGATATCAAAACCAGATAAATCATAAATGTAGATAACTACATAAACATAAAACTACTCTGTTAAATTTTGAACTTCACAAAAGATTCCCAACCAATACTAAAAGCTGTTAACAATCAAGTAGTGATCGCAAACAAAGAGCTGAACGACATTCCATATATTTTTCATTTGATTTGATTAGTCCCAGACGTAGTGAAGCTCCCTCAGAATTTCAAAGGCTTTACATTTCAACCTTGATGCAATAACTGGGGCGCAGAAACAATAGCAGCTAATAAACTGGCACTTTATTAACGTGTATTGTCTTTCTGAGACATATCTTTATTATATATCTATATTAGTAATAATAATTTATATTGCTTAATCGCTAAGTTATCATCGTATCGTCGTAGTTACCACTTTAGTTGGGTGTTTTGTTAAAGCTCGTTAAAATTATGTTTTTATTGTACCTACCTACACAACAGAATAATAACTAGTAGCTGCTACACTGTAACTGACAACGCTATTATTTTAGTACATAATATTTTCATTTTTATAACTTGTTTAATTTATCCAAGAAGTATGGATATTCTGAAGCCAGGAGGTAGAGGACCTAGAGGGCTATCCGAATCACCCCCATGTATGTTATGCGATTTTTCGTATTTTCGGAGTTTTGACTTTCTTTTTTAATTATCACCTATACATAATAACCCTGTATATTATTAAACACAATGTAAAAATGAAGTTTCCAATGAGGAATAATTTTGCGATACAAAAACTCCTACTTTAGTATAAAATTTACAATTTGTTACGTTTATGTAATTTTACTTTAGAATATTATTATATAAAACAATAGTATTTTTATTTGGTAAATTTTAAAATTTGTTGCAACACTTTGTCAAAATAGGATGCACGAACAAGATACACTTGAAATATTTTTTGCAGAACTAACTATGTTCACCTACGGTACGGATAGTAAAGTTGGTCAAATATGCCTAAAACGAGTTCTTTTGCATAAATAACGTTCTGTGCTACTTGTTCAGTGCATAAGTTGCATAATTTTTGGTGCAAAAATGTCATAATGATTGGATTTTGTTATCAATTTTTGAAACCGTACCGAATATTTACAATAGGTTATGTATAAATAAAGTTTCTTGGGTAGAGTGGAGCGGTGGCTCTAGGGTCAGATCACATTATGTTTAAATATCTAGTTGGTATTTGGTAAACAGCAGGAAAGTCGTAAAATTGGAACCACTATAATACTAACTACTAATAATAATGGCTTAAATATGGTAAATATAAGGTACTATATAATTTGTAGTTAGATAAATAAGAAATAATTATTGATGATAATGAATCCATTTTATAAGCGGCAATATGAATAATATGAAGAAACGTTTAAAGATATACATATTATTAATCTACACATTTGTATAACTGGCTTCAAAATTAACTCAAAGTGAAATTAGCATCAGAGGAAATTAGATAAGAACGATGTCATTTAATAGATGCAGTAATTAGTACAGCAATTGGAGTCTCTTGAGGTCGTAACAAGATTCACGATAAAGGTATTATTAACATTAAGGATTGACGAATAAAATTGTTTTATTTAAGAAGGTTAAACTGCTTTTAATTGTAATTGCACATTGAATAATTTATACTGTATTTAATCAATAACAGACAATGCAGAAACTAAATCGATAGATCTGAAAACGGCATTGACAATATTTTCTACTGACCCATGTTTAAAGAGAAAGATTTATTAAAATTGATAGGGGAATCTTCATGGACAAGGATAATACTAGAGAAAACTAATCTTAGAGGCTATCATGTTTTTTCTTATAACCCCATTTAAGTGGTGCAATTGTTGATCTGTAAAACTTCGTGTAGTTTGAGTAAATAGTCAAAACTGCGGCTTCCAAATAACTGACTTCTATCAAATAACAATTTCAATCTAGTTAACGGAATTGTTCACAGAAGGGACTGTCCAGTGAATTACTCTATCGGGCGACGTGCTGTCGTTTCAAATAACATTGTTCCCAAGTAATCAGATTATACGAACTGATTTTATTTTGGCTCTCATCGAAGTCTCTTGTCTGGAATAGTTTAGATTGTGAACGTGATAGTCGATTTTATATTATGTGCAGCTAGCAACATTATGAGCTTGAATTAGAAAGTAGAGGCCTGCCCCCCTAGTCAAGTGGCTTTCTTTTAGCGTAGCGTTCAATAGAATAGACTACGAATGTATGAGATTGACGTAAGCTATAGATACGTTTATCTACAGCTTATGTCAATCTCATACATTCGTAGTCTATTCTATTGAACGCTACGCTAACAGAAAACCACTTGACTAGGGGGGCTGCTATTCCAGTAGCGACCAATTTGAAATATGTTTTACTAGTCCATTTTTAAGGTCAAGCTGGTCCAGTAAAATCAATGTGTAAATTGATCTCAGTATTTCTTGTCACGCTACTGGGTACTAAGCAATTGCATCAACATTTTGTTATTCATAATTTTATCGCTGTGGATATTTTGTGTACCAAGTGATAAACATGGGCATTAATAATAATGAAATTAATGTGGTCGGAATATATTATCCTCATTCGATATATAAATAATCCAATGTCCCTAATCATAAAAATAACTTATCGTCTTACATATCAAATACATTGTGTACTTGCAGAATGGCTTACAATTGCAATTTGAGAACTAAATATTTAATTACTAAAATGCTTCCTAAAAATATTAAACAAAAGCTCGATTTCTTACGTAATATTACGGGAAAGCTTTCGGATGTTGTTCAATAAACTTATCTCTCCAAATATTTTAGTACGACCGACCAAATTTTGTCAAATACGCAAGGTCTCCCCTAGGGGCTGAGCATTAGCTGTTATTACTTCGTTTCCGTTACAAATGGACCTCGGGTGGGCAACGACAAATACAGTCCATTACAATTTTTTTCCTTCCGATTGTCATTTTTTCCAAACTTTATGTATATTATGAATTACTAGCTTTCCGCCCGCGGCTGCGCCCGCGTTTTCAGAGAAAAACCCGTTCCCGTAGGATTTCCGGGATAAAACCTATCCTATGTCCTTTCTCGGGTATCAAAATATATCTATACCAAATTTCATACAAATTGGTTCAGTAGTTCAGGCGTGATTGAGTAACAGACAGACAGACAGAGTTACTTTCGCATTTATAATATTAGTAAGGATGTTCATCATAGCAAAGAGGACAAAAAATATAGATATCTACATATATAAATTTTAAATAAAAAAATTCTGAATTGCACGCCTCATAAGCGAAGCGTTGAGGTGGGTACTACTGTCACTTCGCGCAAAACATCTGATTTTTCAAACTTAAAATGTCTTTATGTATCATACATTGCACTTGTAAGATAATACATACACACACATATTAAGAAAAAACACTATTTTTAACGTTCATGATATTTTTGATGTCATTTTTGTTATTTAAACTAGTTAAAAAACAGTTTAAAAAAGTTCTGTCTTGGACGTCCGTGTGTCTGTATGTGCGGATCCTTTTTCTTGTTAACACGATAGCGACCGAAATACTTTACTAATCAAGTCTTTTTTTTTCTCTTACGCTTGAGTATGCTCAGGAATAGAACCCTTTCATTTTTCAGGGTCTGATTCGATGTGGTTTAATTGTTATTAAATAAACAAAAATAATAATTAATAAATATTTATTAAAAAAAAATTATGAGGCGTGCACTTTTGGATTTTCCAAATTATTTAAGTTTACGAAGTTCTACATAAATAATAATTATGATTCAGATGGAAAACGTTTATACAAAAATGAGAAAATAATATATAAACACTTGTATTAAAAAAAAATGTTTAATACATTTAAATTAGACATTTATTGATTTTATTGTTGAAATTACCTACAGATTTATAAAAAATTTCCACTTATGAAGTGATGAGATAATCGTGATAATCGCTTCCAAATAAACGGTCACAATGTTTACAAAACACTATCGTCCTTAATGCCACGGGTTACCAAATCGTTTATGTAATATGTAGTAAATGATACGTTACGCTAAATTACGTGAGGTGTTTATTTATTCTTGTCACACGAGCCGTGAGGAAAGTTTGCCTGTACTAGTGATTTAGTGAAGGTGCAGCGTAACAAAGTTCGAGCCAATCACCATTTGCAATACATGGCTGTGTATCTAAGTCCTGTTGTGTATTTAGTTCTTTTAACTTACTAATGGGGTATTGGATTTTGCAGGAAATATGGAAACTTTTTTTGCCACTTGTACTCAGAGAGTTTGTAGGGATTTATACCTCACGTTACTTGTATACAGAGCTTATTACATGTCAAAACGATATATTAATACTCTTATTCCCAAATTTAGATTGTTCCAACGTTGCTGAAGGTACTTCAATGATTAAAAAAATTGTTTAACTGTAAAAAATAATTCAAAATAGACAGATAATAATTTTATTATCACGTACAAAAATAATATGTAGGTACCTAACTGTAATTTATGACAATGTAAAACTTCTTATCATACGACACGCAGAGAAGCAGTTTTTAACGAGCTTTTGAATGAGTAAATTTAAACAATGAAGTAGTGTAAATGAGGATTAAAAACACTTTAATCATCATAATTTAATTATCACTTGAGTAAATCCACAGTGTAAATCGATCAATTAATCATATTAGAATTTCGAATATATCAGTGAAAAAGTTTGGATTTATATTATTGTTTTTAAAATTTTAATTATGTTTTTCTCTTTCTACTCACGACTCGTAAAGTAAGCTTATAGTAGCTTATAGTATTATCTTCTATGTATAATTTAAATATTTTCAGAGCTTAAGTTGATTTTAGGTCTAGCTTCCACCGCTGTCCTACTCTAAATCCCTACTTACGTTTGGTACGGACAGAAAAGAAGATTGTTATCCTAATTATTAATATTTAATCGTAAATCATAATACATTGAAAGAATACCTCTTTAACATAGCCTTGTAAGAATATTAATTTATTTAAAGCAACAGAGTAAAGTTAACATTAAAATATCAATTTAAAAATTTCTTATTAACTTCAATTACTTTGATGGCTCTACTCTAGAAATATATAGTCAAAATAATATAATTATTTTCATTTAAAATATTAATTCGTATTTTATTTGCTGACGGTACTTACTTACGTTGTAATAGTCTTCGACAAGGCGGACGCTCACCGAATTGCGATGTTTGTGGTGTAACCGAGAATTTATTTGATCATCGAGTTCCGTTGGATCATTTAATCACATAAGTATTAGCTCATAATGATTTAGATTTAGGTTTTATTTAGTACCTATAATATATCAGTTACCTATATTTGCAAGTTTTTTACTTCTGGTTAATATTAAAGTACTTATAGGGTCATTTTAGGAATAAAATTTTATAATATCTGCTTGTTGTTCATTTGTGTAACGTCGTAAATTACGTCGTAATACTTATATGTAAGTAAAAAACATAAAAGAAGTATGAGCAAAGATTAAGAAAATATTAAAACGCTACATAGTAGGTAATTCATAATGACATAGGCTGGGTAGTGGGTAATCCATTCTCCTAGTGCTTCCATCAAGGGAAGTCGTAATGGAATCTGTGAATCACCCGAACTAATTAAACGAATCAAATAGGAACCAATTACATACGAGGCACCGGCCGCCAATGCACGGTTTATAGGGATTCTCATCAGTATGTTACTTTAATATCACGCAATGAACCTTTGCAGTAATTAGTATTAGATAGTAAGTATGGTCGATGTTATTTGTTTACTGCTTACAGTAATCGTTTGGAACACAATAGTAACAAGTTAATACATATTGAAGTTAAAATTACGTTCGAAGCTTTTGGAGATAGAACCCTTTTCTTTTTATTTATGCATTTTCTCTACTTACTACGATCTTTTTTCGTGACTAGGTACCTAATTCTCAACATTTCATAAATCACTTTGAAAAGATGCAAAAGGTCAATATAAAAAAGCTTGTATAGGGTAAGCAGGTCCTTAGGATTTTCCCATTATTAACAAGCATAAAAAGAGTCAGTGAAGAAGACAGATTGTGCCAAGCAAAATAAATCGCTTCACTTGTTACGTCAAATATCAATCACCTCTACACAAATTCTTTCTTTGATGTTGTTTGTCAAACGTTAACCAAGGATCCCCTAAAATTGAAATGAGCGAAGTGAGTCAAAGACAGGAAATTGAAATATGCGAGGGAATTTTATTATGGCTTGTGGCTTCACATCGGATATAGAAACTCGAGTAATCTTCCTCTGGGTTAGAAAAATTAATTTCCAAGATGAAAATCTCGTCAAAATAATTTAAGCTTATTAAGTGTACTTGATGGAAAAATTATAATTCTTCCGGATTAATATTGTTTTTGAAGTACGCAAAATTAATTAGTTGATTTAACGTTCAAGTCGTTTTGAAATTTGTTAATAGAAAATGGATTGTTGTTAAGTATCAACTAAAGCACATAACAAGCTTTTATATTTTCTTGTATCATGGTAATAATATAGCAAGACTGTATACCTATGTATTTAGTAACTATGAATATAGATTGAAAAAAAAAAACCACATAGGACTTTTTTAAC
>CAJQZN010039354.1:8862-39231 GCA_907164685.1 Colias eurytheme | reverse complement strand
TTTGCTTCCGGCGGATACCAATATTTCTCGATGCAGCTGGCTGGGGGCTAGCAAACAGATGAGACATTAGATGTTCATTTTTTTCACCCACAACATCTTGATTCTCCATAGTGTCAGGTAAAATAGGGGGGGTAGGTTCGGGTAATTCTACAGGTAATGGGCTAGGAGGCACGTAAATAGTAAGCGCTTTTTTATAGGTACAGTTAAATTCTGACATTATCTCGCGTAATCTTCTTTCTTTTTTAAACACCGTGTAGTGTATCTATGAAATAGATATATACATTGTCTCACGTACACCAGTGGTGGGGATAGCTTATAGCTGTCATTAGTCAGTCGATGGCCGATGCCGGACTGGAATGGACGTGTTCCCGCACTATTGAGTGTAGTGGTGAGCCAGTGCAATTCTACATATATACGTACTGTAAGCACAGTACAAGTGGCGACGAGGTAAAAGGTCAGTGTTACAATATTATAAAGAGTACGCGTGCAATAAAAGTTTTAAGAAATTTAATAAAAAAGGGAGAGGGTATGTAGTAACATACCAGAATTCATTTTGAAATGTTAAAGACAGAATATCTGTTACGTCTGTTGGTTCACATTAAATACAAATGCAATTTCAATCTTATCCGAAATCCTTCACAAGTTAAAATAGAACGACAAAATGAAATAAAATCTTTCGAATTTTAATCTAGTAATTAGAATACGCAGTAATTTTGGTTTGAATAATTTATTTAAATTTAAGTAATTTATTTTCAAGACATCATGTGAGCATAATATAATGTAATCAGGAAAGGTTTAACTTCTTGTTATTTTGAGTTAATTATTCGGTATATCTCACATTGAGGAAACCTAGTTTAGAGGCTTCTGTGATAATAGATATTTAATGAACAGTACCGTGTTTAGGTTGTTGGAAAATAATTACTCACTCACTATTTAATTGCGCTTATTTGTTCCACTCAGAAGGAGAAAAAATAAGTATAAACTTACTATGTACACACTGAATTCATTATACACATATTAGAAATTAAACAATAAATGCTGATAAAAACAAATAGATTTCCGCATTCAAGGAATATCTAAGAACGAACGATTTTAAATTTAAACATAATTAAACTGTATTGAAACATTTTAGAACTACCTGCACATTAATGAATATTTTAGCCGCAGAACGCATACAACGCTTATACCGCGACTCGTTAAATGCGAATATAAATATGAAAAAATATTTAAAATACTTGTTTGAGTAATATATACATAATATGATAAAAATGCATACACTAAAATACTGTGTGTATATCTACACCTAGTTTTATTATATTATTCAAGTGGCAAACTATTTAAATGTCTTAACGTTTTCACGACTGCTACTTATCTATAACTAATTTCGTTAAAATTAGAAATTAGAAATAAATATTTAAAATGTCGTTAGACTATAAATAGATTGGGTAAATTAACATATCCATGTTTGTTTAATGCATAAAAAGCCACAATATAAATACAAGTGGTAACATGTAGTAATTACCAAGATGTGGCAAAGTATTATGAACTCGCAACCGCCATTGTTATAATTTTATATTATTATGACATTACATGTAAATTGGGCGGCTAAGCATGTGACGACCTCCCACAAGATGGACAGACGACCTGGTTCGAGTGGCTGGGAGTCACTGGATGCAGGCCGTCCAGCAGTGGACGTTCCATGGCTGAAACGACGACGACGAGTAAACTCGTTTGAATTTCATATTCTATTTGAAATGAAAATAGATGGACTTCCATTAAATTGGAGGTACTGACTTCCATTAAATTGGAAGTATGGACTTCCATTAAATTGGTAGTATGGACTTCCTTTAAATAGGAGGTAGGGACTTCCTTTGAATAGGAGGTATTGATTCCCTATATATAGGAGGTATGAAAGAAAGAAAGAAAGATGACTTCCTTTAAATAGGAGGTAGGGACTTCCTTTGAATAGGAGGTATTGATTCCCTATAAATAGGAGGTATGAAAGAAAGAAAGATGACTTCCTTTAAATAGGAGGTAGGGACTTCCTTTGAATAGGAGGTATTGATTCCCTATAAATAGGAGGTATAGATTCCCTATAAATAGGAGGTGTTGATTCCCTATAAATAGGAGGTATGGACTTCCTTTAAATAGGAGGTAGTGACTTCCCTTAAATAGGATAGGAGGTATTGATGCCCTTTAAATAGGAGGTACTGACTTCCTTTAAATAGGAGGTATCGATTTCCTTTAAATAGAAGGTCTGGACTTCCTTTAAATAGGAGGTATCGATTTCCTTTTAAAAGGAGGTATGGATTTCCTTTGAATAGGAGAAATTGACATTCCTTAAATGGGAGGTGTGCCATCGGGACGAGGCTACTTTACATTCGAACGTTTTCAATGGGAAAATGTATCCAACAGTAATTCTACGTGTGGTGCCAAAGGTAAGGTGTCGAGGTCGACAAGTGCCAGCAGGCCGGCAACTTCAACAGATGGCGCTGCCGCTCTCACCACCGCTTCGAACGCCATGTCATCGCGTCGTGCACCGCAGGAGTCGAGCTTCGAGCGTCATGCATCGAGTATCATTCGTTGATACGCAACACGATATCCTAGGTACCGTGACATCACATCTGGGTCCGCGACACCATGCCTGGTGTCCGCTACTACGTCGAGCAACGTGTCAACACATCCAGCCGGTGCTCATCGGAATCCAGGGTGACGTGTAACTGGGTGACTGGTACCAAACTAATCTGTATTGCAATCATTCACATAAAACGGTCAGTAGATAATATAATTTCACATTGAGTGTGCAATTAGGAAAAAGTTTTCAAACTGTAGTAACTTCACAATGATGGTAATACCACAGGTAATACTGAACAGATTTTGTTGTAGGTTGTAACGTACAAAACCAGTGTGTAGTTAAATCTTATTACATTAAATTTAACCCAACGTTTTACGTAGTTATATAATTATTATCTCGTGTTATATTACTAGTAGTTTGGAACCTACTGATGTTCTACATCAGTAATTCATGATATTTCAAAAAAATAAATCCTGTGGCGTAAGCACGTCTTTCATATTAATTACACGAAAAAAAAGGAGGAATAAATACTCAAATTATGACCAGATATCAGAATAAACTATATTAGCAACGTGTAAAGTTTATACTGCAAAAATAGTTTAAATTCTAGAAGTATTACAATCTACCTTCATAAATACCAGACAATTTTAAACAACTACCTATAAATATTTTGCAGACAGGGTTGATAAATTGGTTAATAATTAAAAAACAATCCTGTGACTTTATAAATCAAAAAATATAATAATTGATAAATAATTAATTAATTATTGGCATCATATTGGACATACATTTGCAATAATAATATTATTAGTGTAATTTCGTTATGTATCGAAATAACAGTACCTAATTAGTGTTGTGTGACATACCTACCTAATATTGTTTAATGTAATTTAAAATATGTATAAATAATTTCTCGTTCAACTACGAGTGGAAGGAATAAAAATCTTATAACTTGTATATAGGTAATATCTTTGTAATTACATTCCGCAAATAATGATGATAATATGAATTTAAATATACCTTAACGATTTTGTAGTTAGCAAGTTAACACTAGCAAAGAAAGACATTGAATTGAACGTAAACGATAAACATTCACTTGTCCATATAATATTATAATGAAAAACCATTTGCGAATTATTTTGAATTGATTTCTTGACTACCCACGTTAGTACGTACTAGTACGTACTAGTCGACAGATTGACAAATAGAAATGACATGCTATGCAAAGACAGCTTTATAACTACTCGAATAAAGATGAAAAGTAATGCGTTAAGTAGTTGCATCAAGAGATTTAATAAGTTTTTCGTAACTTTTAATTAAGGCTTGATTTCCATTTGACTTTAATGTATACTTGATGAAATAACGTGATGTACAGTGCCTAATTGACTGTGAAAAAGAGGCAGGTTTAATTTAATCGAATAGAAGGTAAATCGAAACACTTAATACTCGCATATTTTAATACTTTCTTATTTACGCAGTTCATAATAAAATGTAACAGATAATAATTACGTGTTAGATAAGCAGCTGACATAACGTAAATCCTATGGTTAGAATACGTACCTATCTTGAATTGGTTTTTGAAGGTTGTTCATTTATTGTATTGTTTAAGGTAATTTAGAATTCAAACAAAAGGTACTTAGATCTCACGAATGTTTGGGTCTGTTGAAGATTAAGATATTTAGATTGTTTACACAAAGAATACAAAAATAGCACGGTTATTGGCGTCTATAATATAATACATAATATTATCGTCAGATAAAGTTAATTGGTTTAAAGGAGAAACTGAACACGTTTTTAGTAGGTAATTGTGTAGCTTTAGAATTCAGAACGCAAATCCTAAACATTGAGACATTTGTAGTTTGAGTAATCAATAAAAACATGTAGCATTGAATTTGGTGGTGTACACTCATCAGTACGGAATCTTGGCCACTTACAAATTTACTGATATTACAAAAAAAAAATAAAAAAAAAAAAAAGAATAAAGTTAATAAGTTTGAAGATATGCAGATACTTTAAACTTATGTTAGGTAGTAAAAACATGAAGTTCAATAATAAGTTTTGTCCTATTTTTTGAGCAAGCCGAAATTTGTAAATTTAGATAACAATGCCATATTTTCTATAATTGTCTAAAGGAGATTGCCCAAGTGACTATGGCACTTGATATCGCAATCAAACTTATTGTGTCAAGATCGCTCAATTTAAAGCTTGATGTTAGTACTTTTAGAAATGATTAAAGTTTTCTTTAAAAAAAATACTTTATTGAGTTTAAACTAACGATGAACGTTAAGTTTTACATTTATTACATAGGTAATATTTTAATTTACAAGACAAATGTGAAAAGTAAATCGTAATAAACATTATTTCAAAATAAATAACGTCAAACAATGCGTCGAACCACAGAACAGTAAAGTAGATAGAAGTGTGATGTGGGCGTGGCCCACGTGTCACTTGTAAGGTAAGATCACCTAACTTGCTCTCAGTTGTGCGCAGAAAAATATTCCAGTCGGTTGTCAGCTGTCAAACCTTTTTTCCGTATTTATTCATTAGTTAGGACGTGTTGTTCGGTATTAGAGTGCAAAAATGATAGCAGACGAAATAATATCAGCAATGGAGGCATTTCATACCATCGGTAAGTCTTATTTTTATTTATTTTACATATAATATTTTATGTTATATCTTCGCTTGTAATTTGTCAAAATTGTATACAAATATCTAGTCAAAATGAACCTTAATCCGTAAGAAATTAGTACTATTATAGATTGAACAGCAAACAAGAATTTCTGGAATATTATTGCAATAAACAAACGAATGTCGCTTTAGTGATGCTTGTGGCGCATATCGACAGTATCGATACTTTAGAAAAGACAAACATTATAAATATTAAATTTTATTTTATTTTTCCTTAGCTTTCATTTGTCCAATTTATTTACAGATTTCCCAAAGAGGCTAATTTAAAAGAGAAATGGATAAATGCAACGTGACGAGTTAACTGAATGCCGAACAGCACTAAGCAGTCTAACAAAGGCCACCGATACAGCAAACCTACGGCAGTTCCAAGATTTAAAATAATGCATATTTTCTGTTTGTATTTTGTAAATATAGATTAATACTATTCTATTCCGTTTTTTATTTAATAATAATAATATAAAAAGACGTACTTAGTAGTAATAAACATACTCCAAAATGTGACACATTATACTATACTCGTATAATAGAAAGAAAAAAAAATACACAAAAAATATTTATTTGTGAATTATCGATATCTCGATATCGATAACAAGGCTGACATCCCTCAGGGCATAGCATCAGATAAATATCAAGTTAATGTCATTAATGTTGAGTGACACAAATTTCAACCTTATCTCTATGTGTTGAGGTTCAAAGTTATATCTATTGAAAACTAACGCCCTCTGTTGTGGAGTAGCTGAATGTTTTTCGAATTTGGAATTTCTGTGCAATGAGAAACAAAACAGTTAATATGCCTAGAGATGTTATACTAAAATAAACCGTAACATGGTGCGTTAGGGTACATATTGAAATGCTGAATTTATAACCTAAGTCAGTTTTTACTCAAATTAATCAGTCCAATCAAAGGCATAGTTTGCTTGTAGTGTACTGTATAACTATCGGTTTAAATGTGTGGGTTTGGCGACACTGGTTTTCATACTAATTATGACATTAAAGCACTTCTATTTGTTTTTATTGTTCTGTGCGTCGAACACATTCATTCAACATTCATTTCAAATAGATACTATGACATAATATGACGCAGGATGCTTGCAAGAGAGATAGATATATGTGTCAAAACAAAAACTTTTACTTTTATTTCTATTTATTCGGTATTATTACGACTTAATAGTGATAAATATGATCATTATAAATACAAATAGGAATTAACAATATCACGAACACGCGACACAACTAGTATTTTACCGATTCCATACGTGGTCATACATGTTTCAAAAGACAAACTTTTACTAGGTATTATTTCAATTTATCCGGTCTACGAATCCTACAAAATTTCTAATCATTTTGAAGGACAGACGCTGTTTATAAAATGTGGATAATGTTATACACTTCTATACAATATTCGTTTGAAAATAGAAAAAATATTTTTGAAAAGGAAGGGCAGGGGTGGAAGCTAGTACGGAATGAGTTTATCAAGTATCAAACGAGTAGGTTTGATAAGTATGTTCTGATTTTAAGAGTTCTTCATTAACTTAGGTTTCAAAGTTCTATTGGGAATTATTAATTAATAACTTGATAACTGTATAATTCTATAATTTTTCATTATGTGATTATTTGGAGCGGAAATTAATTAATTTTGAAAAAGGAAGGGATGTAGTGTATCTATGAAATAGATATATACATTGTCTCACGTACACCAGTGGTGGGGAAAGCTTATAGCTGTCATTAGTCAGTCGACGGCCGATGCCGGACTGGAATGGACGTGTTCCCGCACTATTGAGTGTAGTGGTGAGCCAGTGCAATTCTACATATATACGTACTGTAAGCACAGTACAGCATGCTTAACTATTACGGCCGATTTATTCCTAATTTAAGTACTATATTACAACCTTTACATAATTTATTAAAGAAGGACGTGAACTGGAAATGGGATTCAAACTGTAGGGAAGCGTTTAATGAGGCAAAGCGATCACTCTTAAATGAACGGTGTTTGGCACATTATGAGGAAGGACGCGAGTTAGTATTAGCGGTGGATAGTAGCGCGTACGGGCTGGGCGCTGTGCTGGCGCATCGCTACGCGGACGGCAGCGAGCGGCCGGTAAGCTGTGTGTCGCGCACGCTTAACTCGGCTGAACGTAATTACAGCCAACTTGACAAAGAAGCGCTCGCTATTTTGTTCGGTGTAACGAAACACCACCAGTATTTATTCGGTAGACGATTCACATTACGCACAGATCACCAACCACTAACATATATTCTTGGCAGTAAGGGCGGTATTCCGCAGACGGCAGCGAGCCGTTTGCAGCGATGGGCAGCACGTCTGGCTGCATACGATTTTAAGATTGAATTTGTTAGGTCAGCGGACAACGGGCCGGCTGATGCGTTATCGAGGTTACCGCTAACACGAGAGGGTCGCATTACAGATTCAGTAGATTATTTAAATTTAGTTGCGGACGCATTACCTGTTTGTTACAGCGATGTCGCCGCGGAAACGGAACGTGACAACTTATTGTGTAAAATTAAGCGGTATATTCTTTTTGGCTGGCCGCTTAGTCCGAGTTGCGATGAGGAGAAACCCTATTTTGCTAGAAAACAGGATTTTGTAGTTGAACAGGGGTGCGTTATATATAAATATAGAATAGTCATTCCGTACGTTTTACAAAACAAAATTTTAGAGGAGATTCATGAGGGGCACCTTGGTATGAATAAAATGAAAACCTTATCACGAAATTATGTATACTGGGCGAGTTTAGATAAGGATATTGAAGAAACATGTAGGTCGTGTCCGGCGTGCCGCTCGGTGCTGGACGCGCCGGCGCGCGCACAACTGCACCCGTGGGAGTTCCCGCTGCACCCGTGGCAGCGCGTTCACGCAGATTTTGCAGATTGTGGGGGTGTACGCTATTTAATTTTAGTGGACGCACATTCTAAGTGGATTGAAGCTTATTCAATGCGGTATACGAATGCAGATTTCACTATAAAAGTTTTGAGAGGCATATTCGCAAGGTTCGGTCTACCATCGCAACTTGTAACTGATAACGGTCCACCCTTTTCTTCGTATGAGTTTAAGACTTATTGTAAAAATAATTGTATTAGGCACACGACTTCGGCCCCTTATCGGCCACAAGGGAACGGGGCGGCGGAAAACGCCGTCAAAATAATTAAAAAAACAATTAAAAGAGCGTTATTTGAAGGCGAGGACGTGAGCACAGCACTAAATAAATTTCTTTTTAAATATCGCAATTGTGAGCACGCCACGACGGGTATATCACCAGCATTAGCACTACAAGGACGACGCCTACGCAGTCGCCTGGACGCATTGCGACCCGACGTGGCGGCTGCGGTTCGCGATAAACAGGAAAAACAAATCGCGCGCAGTTCGGCGACGCTACGGGAGTTTAGCGTGGGGGATGCTGTGCTTGCGAGGGATTATAGGTCTAAGGAAGATAAGTGGGTAGAGGGCACTGTTTCTAAAAAGACAGGACCGGTTTCATATAAGGTCGAGTTAGGTAACGGCATCGAGTGGCGAAGGCACGTCGATCAAATAGTATCCGCGAAAAATAGGTTCTCGTTAACACGCACAAATGCCACCGGTACAGACGACGCGGGTGACCTTGAGGCCGGTAAAAAACTCGAGGGGGAGGCGTGGGAAGACGCAGCCAGTGGTGACGAAACAAATCACCAGTCAGAGACTGCAGGGCTGTCTCCACCGGCCCGCGTAGAGGCGGCACCAAAAGCGTCGCAGGTTAGCCCTGAGACATCACAAATGTCCGCTCGTGCACTGCGTGCTATTAATCGAGCAAAAAAATTATTGTAACGAATTATATGTAATTTAGGTTCTAGTAGTATTTATATAATATTAATTATTAAGTATATGTAATTTGGGTTATGGTATTTATATGTATAATTGTGCAATTAAGGCGTTTCCTTATGTTTATTATGTTCCAAGCTGTCTTTTAAGTTTGTATGTTAATTACTGTTGTATCTTTTAAGTTTGTGCGTTAATTACTTGTCCTGTATTATGTTATTGTGATCTTGTTGCGGAGGAGTGTAATAACGGTAGTATAGAATAAGTAACAAATTAATTATTATGGTTGAGGGTAAATCTGTTTCTTCGTAATAAATCAGTCTGTCGTTGAAGCCCGCCTTTCATTTACGTATCACCTACCACGCGTGATTCGACGTATTTCTGTAAAGTTGCATATAGTAGGTACCTAATTTATTTTTTGAAAAAATAAGGTCATAAAGAAGTTTCACTTCTTACGTGTGTACACTAGTACACGCACACATTTTTTTCTCATTAGTGTCAAACAATTATTCCTTTTAAAAGCCGTAGAGAATATAATTGCACTGAGAGTCTAGATTATTCCCATGAAGTACACTTGTAGCATCTTGTAGTCAACTATTTACGCCGCACCTACACTAAACAACTTCCCAGTTTTTGCTAAAATATGAATGCATTTTGCAATTCTCTTTTTCATTCTTTCAAAATATGAAACCTCAAACTTTCTGACTTCAAGATAACGGAAAAAGTTTTTTTTGAATTAATGTAAAATGCTCTAGATTACTTATGTATATGATTTTATAATTTCTACCCTCGGGACACAGCAGTATGAATTCTACTGTGGAAAAATGATAGCCACCTATACCTACCTATTACCTACCTGGTTCTAGCGTCATCACTTTCCCAAACCGTGTTTTTAAGACGCGAACCGTACCTATTAAAGAAGTGTGAAATTTGAAAGTTGAGAATGCAAATGGAGAAGGAAAAAATAATTGTGTTATCGACCTAGTACTCGTAGGTATTAGCATAGTTCGAATAAAAAATATAATTATCTTTTTTAATTTGATACTTTGTCTGTTGTCATACATATACTTATGCAATTTTTTCAAACCCCTCAAACTCTATGTACCTACAATAGTTTATTTGCTAAATACCCTTAAAGTAGACAAAGATAGATAGCAGAACAATAAAGGCAAGTGGGCAGAAATGTTACCACAATTAAACTTGCGTGTGGTCTTATTTAAGAGCCATTTGTATGCGTCATTGACCATTGTGAAGCTTGCGAATTGCTTTGATATAATACATAGCTATAAATAAAGTTCGCGAAAATAATAACGATCTCTTAAAAATAAGAATACTTAAATGTAAAATTACGTTGTAGGTAAGTACTGACTTTATTTTTTGAAGTGAAACTTCTTTATCCGGGTTGGAAAAAAATTTAGTGTAACATTTTTTCGTTACGCGTGACATTTTTCCGTTACGCGCCATCTTTTTCTTATCCCTACCACGCGTGATTCGACGTATTTCTGTAGAGTTGCATATAGTAAATTATTTTTTTGAAAAATAAGGTCATAAAGAAGTTTCACTTCTTACGTGTGTACACTAGTAGGTACATGCACACATTTAATCCTAATGAATCGTTCTGCTCTACAGATCTTTCGCAGTAAAGTACAAAAAAGTACGTTAGGTATACAATAATTATCCATTATTAATAATTTATAAGTAAGAATGTGATTAAGTAAGCATTGTAAAACGAGTTTGATTCGTGAATCGTGACGCAGAGTTGTGTTAACTTTTTTCCTCACGAACGAGTATCGTCTGTCTCGCTCTTTCGTCACCGATCGATGCGCGCGCGCTCAGCGCTGCCTGCCGGAGTGCATTCACTCGACAGCACGACCAGCGTCACGAAGTAAACAAGTTTTTCTTTTGAGGCTACGTAAGCAACTTTACGGAAAAGAAATCTATATTTGAGTAATAACTGGTAGATAAAAAATTGTGAAAATAGTGTTCAGAAATATAACATAACGCGTAAACTGACGTGAATTTTAAGTCAGAATATTTAATAGAGCAAGTGCGAAGGTTAAGTTTCATCATTATGGACGCGACGAGTAAGTAAACTATATTGTATTTTATATTTCACATCAACAACAACTGAGTCATATAAATTTATTTCGAAAATTGTTAAATGGTTTTATTCATTTATTTCTACAATGAATTATTATAAAAAAAAGTTAATTAAGTTGCGACTTCTGTAAAATTTATAATTTAAAGTTTAAACCATATTTATTACAATTAAACAATTAACGATAACCTTGTATTTCACGAATTAACAGTTTTGATAGCATTGTTCGTTTTGTAAGTTATTTTTTAAATCATCGAAACAATATATATATTTATAGTTGGTTTTTACACTTTCCGATTTCATAAACCTTGTGGTTTAGTCACGCACTGAATAATTTGTACAAGCCTTAAATTATTATGAAATCACGGATCGAGATTAAACATAAAACCGAACATTACATTTAAGTCATTTTGTGGGTGGAATAAAAACTTACAACTGTGAATTGAATTTCATGTAGGTAGTTATGGCAAATACCTATGTGGAAAACTGGCATAACTCAGGCCCCGGAACCACAGACACAATAGAAAATCTATTGTGTCGTGGACCGATCGGGCCACTTGGGGCTCAATGGGTTAAAAAATTGTAGTTATTCTCATATCCAGGTCAAACTGGGTCGGTAACGAAAAAAACAATTAAATGTACCTACTGTGTAACCATGTTTACAATCGTAAATACCTACAGCACGAAACATTTTGCTAATACATACATAATAATATTATAATTTTAGTTAAGAAGAAGTAAACTCATATTATTTTATTCATCAGTGGACGTTTTAGAAAATCATTATAGATCCTTTAGAACATCCTATAATTATATCTAAAATAGCCCTAAACTTATATCCGCTTTCTCTTTCAAATTACAGTTATTTTTTAGGTACATTATGACAGTATCGCATGTTTATATTCGGAAGTAGGTGGCGAACTCAATATTTATCATAAGTACCTATTACGAAAATTGCCAAATTAACCAATATGTCCATTTCAGTGGAGAATAAGATGGGTTTGCCACCACCATACGAACAAATGCCGCCGAATCCAGCACCACCGCCATCATATTTCGGGAACAACCCTCCACAGCCCGTGGCACATCCCCGTACAGTCGTAGTCACTCCCGGCTCAGAGAACAGAGCAGCGTCCAACGTTCCCACAAAAATGGGCCCCGGGCCCACAGGCACTTCATGTCCCACTTGTAACAAATCCATAGTAACAAGAGTCGATTATGTGCCAAACAATCGAACACACATCGTGTCCGCTGCACTGTGCGTTCTAGCTGGGTAAGTCTACGTATATATTAATAAACTTATAACTAGTATCAGTACCTACCTATTATTGCAATTTATCCGTTATTTCTATGTAATGCCATATATGAATCATTTTAAATCTTATGAAAATACACACATCTCACTCGTTTTGCGTCAGCAATTAATATGAATGTCAGATTTTTATATAAAAACTTCTTGATTATGACGTCATTGGGAAATGATTATCGTTGGAAATGCGTTGGAAGTGCGTTGGAATGAATTTAAATTAACGAAACTAAAACAATAAAAAATGATTTTTTTTCTCAAATCTATTATAGCTAATAAACAAGGATGCCGTTATGGAAGACGTCATACAGATATTGTTGAAGTGAAACTTCTTTAGGCACGTTGAGAGTAAAATTTCAGGTGGCGTCATGTCAATACCGTCACGTCTTGGAGCAAGGCGACAATTTCGGTATATTTGAATCTTGCCAAAGAAGTTTCACTTCTGACACGTTTGCTCGGCAAACAAGCTTTTTTTATAATTGACATATTCTAAGCATTGAATCTATTGTATCTAATAAATTAAGTTTATGGAAATGTTGTCAACTCGACGTTCTTATTATAGTATTATCTTTTTTTTATCTAAATTGGTGTAATAATTGCCTCATATTGACGCCACGATAATGTACCTAATGTTTAGAGTTATCTCTACACTGACACTATTTGTTAAGCCCACATGTCACGAACTAACGTACGAGTACTACCTACATTCAAACTACATACCTATATACATAATATTATGTGGATATAAATAAAATCCTAGAGTTTACGTACGCATGAGCATCATATGACAAACGAGATCGGCATATTAATTGTCATTGAAGGAGGAATAATAATAACAGTTTAATAATCACGTTTCACTAACATATGTACAATATGCATGCATACATAACAATAAGTGTGTTTATGATGGAATGTGTGCGAAATCATATTTTTTACAATCATGATAATTGATAGGTATGTACCTACTTTATCTTTTTATGATTCGGAACAAACTTGCAGGCTTTAACCACAGAACTTTTCTTGTATTTCTATGATCTATCATCAAATAAAAGAATATTTGGTGCCTTATTTATCATCACAAGGAACACGATAATATTGTTTTATGTTTTAATGTTTACATGTTATCGTTTAAGCGCCAAGTAATAATTTTGACAGTGTAACTCCACTTATGAAGAACCAAATTCAATTCAATAGATATCCTATTTATTTGCTAGTTATTGCAAATTAAAATAAAATAATACTGTCATTAAATTACTGTATAAGTAGATTAAAATAATGTTTTAAACAATATTTATCTCTAATGTTTTCCTTTCAGATGTTGTTGCGGCTGCTTCGTTCCGTACTGTATGAAATCGTGCAAGACTGCAAATCACTATTGTCCTCAGTGTAAAGCTTTCATAGGTTCCTATCTTCCCTCTTAACTAATGAATTATTGCCTGAAATATGTTTAAAATGTCCGTCTTAGAATAGTGGAGCGGATATTTTATCGAATCTTTAATTTTAAATAGATAAGAAACTGTCTCATTAAAATACAAAATGAAGCTAAACTATCAAAATATACCTACGTACAGGACATTCAGGTACATAGCTGTTAATGTAGAACAAACTTTTAATATGACTACACTTTACCAAATACCTACTTTTTTAATTCCATAACCCATCTGTAAATTTATAGATTTTTTATATATTTTGTGAATGGATTAAATGCGTATTTATAATGTACGCTGTGCATTGGAAAGCCTATTAAAATTTAAAATATACTTATACATTATAATGTTTAGTAAGTTATTTTTACTGTAGTTACTTATAGTATATATATAAATTAACTGGAATTCCTACAGGGTCCAAAGTGCGGGACATGATTTCACTAAAATACTTAATTTTAGATATTTTTTGAATTGTTACTGTGATATGCTTTTTTATCTTTCTTAATTGTAATTAGTAACTAGGGAATTGGATACTTTTTTATAAACATTTTGTAAAAATAAAAGTTAAACACATTTTAAAATGATTTATTTATTCATTACCTACCTAACAAACAGTCATTAATATTTAATAATTAATAGTATAATAATAAATTAAGCATTATATTATTATATTATCTGGCAATGTGGCAATATTGTTCAAATAATTTATATTTATAATAATATTATCCTATTAACTGTGTAAGTGCGAATAAACTATCTCGACAAATGATGAATCATAGGAAGTAGGAACTAACAAAAATATTTTTAGTAATATTAACAATACATGTTCGTTTAGTAGACAAAATATATTACTAATTTTGTTTTATTATTTAATTATTATTCAGAACGCAGTCATCATATTTTACAATAATAACTTAGTAAAACTAGGAACAAGAAATAAGACCTTTGTCGGGTGCCTTAGTCACAGATTAGATATATACCTTAGTGCAATAATAGACAAAGGATAATGAATAAAGTGCACGGTCTTAACAAGATTCATTAAATGCTAAATATTTTCTTCCTTGTGAAAACGCCTAAAAACCTCCTACAATTAGGACAATAATGTTCCACGTTCTTCCATCTCTTGAATAAATAGGGTAATATACAACAGCATAGCCACCTGAAAAATAACAAAATTTAGTTCAATGTGTATATGTATGTAAAAATGGCCTCACAATGTTGCGTTGTATAATAATAATTATATAAAGGATTTGAAGCACGGTTCATTACGTGTTTAATTTCATTGTTAGCGCCGATTTTACCATTTATTGTTATCTACCTTCAACAGCTTTCTGAACTCCAAAAGAATTTACTTAATATAGTATTAGGTACATAATACAAAAAAGGTGAGTAGATGACTGAGGCTTACATAATTATTTCCTACTGATGATAATAACGCATATTTTCGAATGAATTATCAAGTAAAAGTTTCCACAAAGAAACGACAAAACCCTTTTCATAATATCATATTATATCTTTTTAGAAACATAATATATATGCATTTGTAGAGTGCCGGTTGAGACAGAGCGATTGGCGAGGTGGCTTTAGGCGCTATAGATTGTAAGGAGCGCCAAGCAAACGAGTCGATTCATTGACCAAGATGCATTTCGTTTATCTTGTTGGTAAATAGCAGAAAAGTCATGAAATTAAAATCACTAAATTCTAGGAATAAAAGTTTCAAACTAAGCTCATTAATTAGGCTCTACATGTGCGCCACGGCCGGCACAACTAGGGAAATCTCTATTTCAATCCTTTTGGAAAATATTTTTACATTGTCCTCCACGTTTTAATTGAATCATTTAATAATAATATAGTTAAAAAAAAAAACTAAAAAACACGCTTTTTATAGAAAACCGAACTAAAAAATAGAAAATTTTATCAAATTAGTGTATTGTCATCGGTCCTCAATAAATCTACAAAGTTTGAACGAAATCTGGCCGTTTAAAGTGGGTCGAAATCGCGCCCAAAGAAGTCGGTTACAAACAAACAAACATTCAGGTGAAGCTAATATAAAGCGTGTAAAATCTGCAATCATCATGCTCATTATAACACCCCACATTTTCCTTAAAGTATCTCATGATACGCGTTCATCCTAAATTTCAGATTAGTTAAATTTATGGGACTTTATAATCTATACTAATATTATAAAGCTGAATTGTTGTTTGTTTGTTTGTTTGAACGCGCTAATCTCGGGAACTACTGGTCCGATTTGAAAAATTATTTCGGTGTTAGATAGCCCAATTATCGAGGAAGGTTATAGGCACTCATCACTCTACGGCCAACAGGAGTGGAGCCACGGGGGTGAAACCGCGTGGAGCAGCTAGTAAATTTATAATTACAACGATACTCCAGGGAATCACTACTACATAATGTTTTTCATTGGTACACTTTATTCCAAATATGAAGTTATTGGATAGAGTTTTGACTTTCAGATTAGAAGTGTTTTCTTATAGAAAAATAACAAAGTGTCCGTCACAGTGTCCGTGCTTCCTACTTTGAAAGACAATTGCCATTATGACATACAATACAATATTGATATTGGTAGATAACATTTCTCTCCAAAAAGATTAAATAATTTACCTAACAATTATTTTCATTTTCTCTAATGATTTATTCAAGATATACCTAATTGGAATAAAGCTTGACAGGTTCTTGTATTAGAGCGTATTTCTTATGTGCGCTATTATGTGCATATTAGTTCATAGGAAAACTGGAAAAATAGCCTTCCAGCTGGCTATCGGAAAATTATAATTGCCTTCGATTAATATGTAAGATTATTGTTGCGTTCTTTTAATTTATAGTGATTTACTATATTTCCGTAATTAAGTATATTAGATATTAAAAAAAATAATTATCTGTTGAATTTCATAATTAGTGTACCTAATCTTTTATAGACAGTGACAGAACTAGCTTGACGCCCGTGGCCTAGCGACAGACTTTGAGTCTTATTTTTTTCTATTTTATTTTATCCTATCCAGTCCCAAAATGCAAAGTATCTTGTTTTTATCTTCAACGATAACTACACTTTGTACCAATTTTTAACCCCATATAGCCTATACTCAGTAGATTAGGCGGGAAAAGTAACAAACATACACAATACACATACAGTTAACTTTCGTAGTTATCATATTAGAAGGGTTTTTTACAACGCAAATGTATTTTTTGTAACATGTCGCTATGGAATTGTAAGGTTTGTCTCAGTAACTATAATCGTTGTTATAAGTAACTATCATAGAAATCTAAATAACAAGAACTGCTATAATGTCATAATAATTAGTATGAAAACCACTGTAGCCAAAATCAACACATTTAAACCGATAGCTAAACAGTACACACAAGTAAACTATACCTACATTTTATTGGACAGCTTGATTTTACTGAAAACTAACTTAAATATTAAATTCAGCTTTTTAATTTGTATCCTAACGCACGACTTTACGGTTTATTGATTTCTATGGTAGGTACTTATGAATCGTAAACATTAAGTAATTGTAAAATTTGCTATATTCTTGTTCCTGACATGTTTGATACCAATTACCTCTTTATTTATTTATATAAATAAAGAGATAATTTAAAATCAGCACTAATGTAAACCTACGTAAAATATACCTAAGCATATATTTGAACATAATATAGGCAATCTATCTATTATGTATCTATCTATTTATCTCTTTCATATCTACCCAATCTTGTCTAGAGCAAAGGATATCTACTGCATAAATGATGGTAGGTAGGTACATAATCATAATAACATCATCTCTGTTTAAAATTAAGTTCCTATGTTTCAATGCAAATTGATCGTAAAAATCCTACTTCTATAAATATATAACTAAAATGGTATTACATGTAATTAACAAACAGGTAGATATATTTAATTATCGAGAGATAACTAAGTACCCACTTCCTAACCTTGTCCTGCTGTTAACTAACCGCAACATAATATTTAACATAGTTATTTTACAAACAACAATAATTATTAATCTATTAATTATGTATCGCTCACATACTAATATCAACAAAAAAATATTAACCGAAATCATCTCCGAAACAAAAAACTTGTTTATGAAAATCTATATTATATAAAAGAAAGTCGTGTTAGTTACCTACTCCACTTATAACTCAAGAACGGCTGAACCGATTTAGCTGAAAATCGGCAGGGAGGTAGTCTAGAGCCAGAAGAAGGACATAGGATACTAAATATGAACCACGGGCGAAGCCGGGGTGGACCACTAGTATATGTATAATATTAAGAATGATACTTGTATGTTGATGTATAATATTAAGAATTTAAGAGCATAATATATTATACGGATACCTATACGTTGATTGCCATTTACCTTTAATAAAAGGGACATGCAATAGTCCAGCTTATAAAAATTACAACTCACCAAAATAATATACCAAGAATTATTGCAATTAAATGTGTCGTTGAACTGTTTCTGTAGTTGGCCTTTGTCATAATTTCTTCATGGCAATACGGACAGTGCATTCCCACCGGCTCCGAGCCGACTTGTAACAGATCCATCTCGATACCTTCCTCATTCGCACTATTTCCAATTTGCTGGTAATTATTCGACTCCACTGAAATTTATAAACGTGTATATATGCATTAAAAATATTAACAGTTTCTGACTCTCCAATAAACATCCTGAAAATTATTAAGGTCGTAAATGAACACTTGTCCATTACTTCAGTGTAGGTTAGTTTAAATCTTGTTTTAATCGTGATATATACTTCTACAAAACTGCATATTAGGTATAATCTTTTTCAAAATGTCCTCAAGAAATATTTAATCGAAAAATTCATAACGAGAAAATGAAAAGAAAGTGGTTGAAAGAAACAAGATAAATCTAAAAACAAATAACAAAGTAACAGGTCGGCGCACTTTCAAATTCTCTAAAAGATTACCTACTGTATTATTTTGGACATAATATAACATACCTAGTAAAAAGAGAGCAGTATTTGAAATGGTCTCCACTCTTACTTTTAATTTATTATTAAAATCATTTAAAGCCAGTATACCTATTTGAAATAAATACTTAGTACAAAAACATTGTTCATAATTTTTATTTCATATTATGTTCTCAATTCAATGACCAAAAGCCTTTTAATCTAAAGTAACGCAGTGCGACACTATCTATAGGGAAAATGGTTTGAAATAATGAATTTAAATATTCTATTCACATCTTCAACCTAATTACTCGTTTCACTTCATATTACATTTTTTTCTGATACTACTTAACCTACTTTACTAACTTAACGTTTAAAGCGTTGAATTAAACTCAAAACACTTACTTTTAATAAATAACTTAGGTAATCCAATTATACTGTGTCCACACTTGTTACCAATTTGTTTTTACTGAATATTACTTTTTCATCTTGTCTATAATATTGTAAATATTTCTAACCAATACATCGTAATTGCTTATTGCAAGTGAAGGATATTAAAAATAGATAGCCGTCGGTTATCGGGTATACACTTAAATTGATAACACTGAGCATAGATCAAATACTATATGAAATAAGTTCTTCCTCAAATATATCGCTCTAGCACGCTAATTTCATTTCTATGTCCATGTTACATTGCATACAGGTTTCCATAACTTTATTTCGGTGTATTTTGGTCTTATCACATATGTACTTACCTACCTATCTATTGTTGTATGTTTTGAATCGAAAATATTGAAGTGCACATAAGCGAGGTAAACATTGTTTATAGTAATTATTATGTCATTTCTCTGAGTGAAAATTAAAAATTTTCTTAATAATATATGTACTTACCTACAGTTTACTTACTGCGAAAACTATAATATAATATAAAGAAAATGAAAAAAAAATGTCAAAGAAAAAGCTAAATATTACAATATTATAATTTACGCTAGGTGTGAGGTATCAGTTGCGAGATTTCGCCAAGTCCATGCACTATCAATAGGCATTTTTAATTATATCAGAATTGTGTTATAATTATACACTTTATATAAGTACATATTTAATATTTATAGCTAGATTTTAATGTAAGTACTTTATTTTATCCATTAAAATGGTATATTGTTGTGATATATCTTAATACTATTATAAAGGCGAAAGTTTGTAAGTATGGATGTATGAATGTTTGTTACTCTTTCACGTAAAAACTACTGAGCCGATTACAATGTAATTTAGCACACATATAGAGGGTAACTTGGATTAACACATAGGATAGGTTTTATCCCGGAAATCCCACGGGAACGGCACTATGCGGGTTTTCCTTTGAAAACGCGGGCGAAGCCGCGGGCGGAAATCTAGTATAGATATATTTATATCTACCCTTAAAATTCCTACAGGGTTTAGATAGGTACAACAACCTAGAACTGAACGCAATTGAATTTACCATGTTATTTGTAAAATTACCTACTCTAATTCTATTATCTCCCCCATAATGTTAAAAGAAGCCATCAATGTCGAATAGAGCAGTACTTTCTTATTTATTTATGTTATTTTACTTAAATATTTTGCAGATGCTATCCTAATCGTGTATTGACAAGTATTTTTTAAATTATGAGCCAGTAGATATCTAAAAATAATTAATAAGATCAAATCAAAATAAAACTGTCGAATTGAAATCCTTCAGTTTGAAAGTCGATTGAAAAGGAAGTCATGTAACTGCGTCGCAGAGGTCTCGATTTATATATATGTATTATACCTATCAGTTTTCAAACGCATGGCATTTTAATTATTTTGTTTATGTATAATATTAATGTAATATCTAGGTCGAGAATAATTAGGAAACAGAATTATTCGATTTACACAGGAATAGGAGCCCCGTGTTTTTTTTTTAATTAAAATTATCACAGTATTAATTGCCTGCGAACAAACTGATTACCACTAACCCACCACTTACCTTACCACTAAGGCCGCCTTTTCCACCTGCAAGTAGACTTGCAAGCTGCTATCAGACAGACTGTCGGACATTTCTTAAGTGGAAGTTTTCTTGCAGATGGATAAGCGGCCTAAAAGATTACAACATCGGTGTCAGTTGGCCTAAAGGTCTTGTAACCAAGCCACTAATACTTCAAAAAAAAATCATTGTCAGTTGTCATTTGTCATAGGTCAATAATTGTCAGCTGTCGCGTGTCAATTGCCATTAAGCAACAAGCATTGATGTGATGAATGATGAGTCTGATGAGTGTGTGTAGTAAACATTAGGATAATTATTAAATAAGAAAGATTTTTAAATGTATAGTAGCATCAGTGAAGTTTATTTTATGGTTTAGTGAGAGTAATTGAAAATATTAATAAAGTTACAACGTATCAACATGGATGTTGACTTACTAAGACCGGGCACAGTACCTATCTCCCCTGACACAGTGTTATGGTTTGAATTTTTACTCGACCCCAATTTACTTAAGAGACATTTAAGTAAACCAAATCCAGGTAATAATATTCCATACTATTACAGTTTGGTGTATCAGTCTGATTGACATAAAATGAGTTTGATTGTTCTTACAGAACCATCAGGATGTCAGCTCATAGAAGAATTTCTGTCTGTGGATACAAAAAATCAGAATGCAAAACTAAATAGTGAAAGGATAGTAGATGTGGATGGACCTTCAAGTCCTGCACCCACCACACCTACAACGCTACAGTTCACCAAAAAGCAATTGGCACTAAAGATTCTTGCGTTAAAAGTAGCACCTTCTCTACATTGGAATTTAGGTATATGTATTTTAAATTTGTAAAACGTAAAAAAGGGAGCCGTCACGGGACACCTGGCAGATGTGAAACATCAATTTTCTTATTGCTGCATAATATTATAGTATATGTATATGTATACAGGGTGTAATCGTTTAGTGTGCACAGACAAATATTACTAATAATTTTTCCAATTAAATGATTTCATTGTAAAACTATACTTTTAGATACTATGGAGAACAACTTGCCACCCCACATACAACAACAGCTCATGCAAGATTTGGTTTATATGGCTACAGATTCAGCATTCAATTCACCTCCTCTGGTATATACTATGCGATTATATTTTACTTTTACTTCTGAATTTTTTTTTAAGTGAAACTTCTTTATTGTCATGGCATGGCAAAACCGTCATGTAAGGCAATGACTTTGGTATCTTGGCAAAGAAGTTTCACTTCTGACATGTGTGCTTGGCGCACACACTCTTTTTTTACAATCTTTATCCATTTATCAGAATGTATTCTGTGTTGTCTGCACATTTGAAATTTATCAATAGAAATAATTGTTTTATTTATATATTAAAAGTATTAAATTGTTATCTAACAGGAAATCCCATCAGAAATTTTGCAAAAATTACATGTACAATTTGCACTGACGCTGTATCATCGCTGGATCCTCAGATTCCCAGTGAAGTCCGCACTGTTTTTAAAGTCTTCAAAACTGCCTTTTGTGCATGTGTAAGTACTACCTATAATAAATGTGTATAAATAAAAAATATAGTTACCATACTACAAATAACTTATAAAATGACTTAATTTCTAGGCCTGGATCCCAAACCGATAGCACCTATAGTCCTATGAATCAAAGTTTTGAAAGAATTTTAAGAATGTGTGAAACATCCCGATTGCAATCTATTAGATATTTAGAAGGTATTTTAGCATATTATGAAACCACTCTTGGACGCAGAGAGTCGAGAAAAATAAGAGTACCTGTTATGGAAACTTTTGTTCATCTGACTGAAGACTCAGATGATATGAATCACAATTGGAATGCTGGTGATGTACTTATAAGCCAGTATGAACTAGCAATGCAAATCCATTTTGATCTCTGTTATAATTACTTCTTTTACGGACAACATGATTTGGCTAAGAAACACATACTGGGATGTAGGGAAAACTCAAATCTTTTGGAGAAAGAGATAGCGACATATGGTTATGGAATTCACAAAGAAATGCCATGGGGTAATTTTAATTACGCTAGTATGACTAAAGAAGACATTATAGGGTATATAAGAGCATTAAATTTGGGCTATGACCTTCTCAATGAGGAACCATCTCTCTTGCAAAAACTTCAAGAATCTGTTTCGAATCACTATGCTGGTATTATTGCGATACTTCAAGCTGATAATTTGACGAGAGAAATACCTCTCGTTCATAGAGAAGTTGTAGAACTTGATATCCAGGGATCTGCTTCAAGTGGAGCATTCACAGTTGCTAGAGATTTGTTAAACAGAGTTTCTGTTTTAAACGCAGTTCGATATGCTTTAGAAGGCGGAATACCCTCGACGCATCCAGAGTTCCTGAATAAATTTAAAACAATCGGAATCAAATATTTTGATCTACTTTTTTGGGCACTTGGACCAGTCTTGACAAGTAACTTATCTGAAAATGACTGGAAAAATCTACAAATATTCTTTCTCCATCTAGCAACGTCCAATTGTCGAATACCGATAGATCGCATAGATGACTATTTTAAAAAATATGTCGGAGAAGCATCTGCTGAAAGCATCCGAAGGAAACTAATCTGTGACGAATATTTAAATGACATTCTAAACGACCCGAACGCTGTTGATGATGAAAATATCGATATACCAAGGGAACTGCTGACCGACGATTGGGAAATGCCAAACTTTGAATTTAAATCTGTTCCTGAATTAGAACTCGGTCGAATAAAGAAACGGCTCGTGGAGGCATCAACGGCAGACGATGTGCGCATGTGTCTCGTGAAATTAGCTATTACAACACCATCGTCACCGCTGTGGAAGTTGAGCCCATCATGGAAGCCTCCTGGAGGTTTAGGAAACACGTTTATTTCACTACCCAGAGGGTTTTTGCAAGATTTTGGTTATATTGTGTCAGGTGCATCAAGAGCAAGGGCAGAGTCGGGATGCTCTCGAACAGCCTTATCTTTGCTTTCGGTTCTAGAGAATGAGGCCAGAAGTCAATTAGGCAGCGGATCAGATCCGACATTATATCGCATATGCCGTCAATTATCTTGGGAAGTTCTCTTCTTACAAGTGAATGTGATGTTGAGTGAGTGGCCGCATCATCGCCTTAACTTAACAGCGCTTGCGAATAAATGTAAGGCGTGTATCGCTGCGGCTACTTCGGGCGATACCATTATACCACGAGCACAGGTATTATAATAATAAATATTTATAATATCCCTATAAAGTTAGAGATTACAAGTCTAGTCATTTAATATAATTGGCAAATGTTTTTCGTTATTGTCAAAATTTCAAGTTAAAGTACTCTACAAATTTTGTCAAAATATTAAATTTACAAACATATTATCTTAAAAAATTCTAGATTTTATTAATTAATCGTACAAGTAGGACTTGATAGTAAATGCATTATTTAATCGCAGGTGGTAGAAGGTTGTTGGATATGTTTAGTGAACGCCTGTGAGTGGGAAGGCGCGGGTATTATTAATGGTCCGGGCGAATTGGCAGCGGCACTTTGTGCGGCGTGCTTCGAGTTGCAGAGAGGCAAGGCGTCTAGGAAGTTCCCAAGACCATTATGGGATTATGGTATGCAAATGTTTCTATTTAAAAATAGAAACAGTTTGATTTATTGTTGTATGTTCTGTTTACTTCCTCTTGTCTAAAGGTATCTGTACCACATTTGATTTCTTTTTTGATTTGGGATTTTTAACGATGTTAATCTTACAGTGCTATCTATATACAACAACGGCACTACCGGCCCAGTAAAGAGGAACGCAGGTGGCATGCCATCTCACTCTAGGGATGCCCCTAACGCGGCAGCAGAAGCAAGAAACGCGTTTAATGCCTTTTTGACAACCCTACGAGAACCTCTAGCGGTCAGCGTCATGCTATCGTTGCTGGCTAGAATATACAACCTCCTTACAGATGATAGCTCTTTGGAACTCGTCATAGAGTACACGACTCTATGGCCCTCAAATATTTCAAACATGAACAACTATAATTGCAAACATGTGCTGGAATCGGTCACGGAGTTATTGGAGAAAAGTTTGAAGTTTTATCCGTATAACACATCATGGTGAGTTGTGGACCAGATTGATATTAAATTGAAGACATATTCATTTATATTGATTTATAATTGGAAAAGAATTCAAAATAGTTAATAAATAAAACATCCCATTGTTTTTTTATAATACTTTATTCCTAAATAAATTATTTACATGTTAGTATTTTGCAACTACAACTGTTTATTCTGTATTATATCATAAATCTCTTTCATCATTTTAGGTTGCGTCTGTACGGTGACGTCGAAATGGCGGGTGGGCGATGGTCATCCGCGCTCCGTCGGTACTTGTGCGCGCTGGCGGCTGGCACTTGGCACTTTGCCAAGCGAATGCCAGACGAGGGCAGTATCGCGAGACGGGCTGCCAGATGTTGCCAAGCGCTATCTTCCCCGTCTCAAGCCGCTGCACTGTGCCAGCTGCCAGAGGAACCCGATTACACGACCGCTTTCAAATGCTTCGCTGAAAAGGTTAGTTGCTCTCCGCCAAAAACGAATTCTTACAAACTATAGGTACCTAATAAAATCAGCTTCTGCATTATTTCCAGTGACCTTAGAATACAGCAATTTTTAATTAATATTTGCGAATGTATGCCTGTAACGGCTTATTCCCTTGTTAAATTATCTATACATATAATAAATCTGTAGAAGGGTCAATTCTGTACATTGAAAATATTGAAAAAATAAATAGCAGGGGGTGTTACTGGATCGATACCAAACCCAAATATGTGATTAAAAAAATTTTTGTCTGTCTGTCTGTATGTGAAGACATCACGTGAAAACTGGCGGTTCGATTTCGATGAAACTTGGTATAATTATACCTTATTATCCTGGGCGTAAAATAGGATACTTTTTATCCTGGAAAAATACGTAGAAAAAAAAACAATCTTAATTTTTCAGTTTTATCCATAGACGTTGTTCTGTAGAACCGCGAACACACGTTGGGTATTATTATAGGCATAGCCGTATTTGGGTCCAATAGATATTTATAAGATGTTATTGTCAGAGTTACTCAAAATGGAGAAATAAACTATCCACGCGAAGACCGACATCCGCGCGGACGGAGTCGCGGGCGGAAGCTAGTACCTACGTAATAAAACTAGCTTGTTTTTACAGAGTTTCTTTCATTACAGATATGTTAATTTTTGTCACTAAAATGCACCTAGATAGTAACTACCGAGTTTCTTGACGATTCTTCTTGGTAGAAACGTCCTTCTGAGTTCTTAAAATATGTGCAGTTGTAGTTTTTAAAAATATACGTCTATACACTTGTCAAAGTTTTTAAGGAATAAAAAAGTTTTGTGTTTGAATTCAAGTGCATTGACACTGTCATATATTTATAGACTGGCAACGCAGCAGATGCAATGGACGGTTACTACGGGTGTCTATGGGACGGCACACTGCTGGAAGTGGCAGTAGCGCTGCACACGCGGCGCGGGGAGGGCGGGCGACGCGCTCGCGCGGTCAAAGCCGCGGGGGCACTCGAACTGAACGCAAATAACAGTGAAGACATACAACGCGAAGCTGCGGCCATTAGACGCGCAAGATTACTCAGAGCGCTCACGAACCAATATGTTGCTTAGTGAAATATAATATTTTTAGTTAGAATGGTCTTTTTATTTGGTTCTGCCTTAAACTGTGCACGGTACATTGCTCTGAAAGTGGCAGTAGCGCTTGACACTCGGCGCGGGAGGCCGGGAAACGAGCCGCGGGGCTGCTCGAACTGCACGCCAATAACCTTTTATGTATAATCTTATGTGTACTTTATTTTTATAAAAATAATGATATTATTGAAACCACTATCGCTCATAAGTTCCGAGATATCTGTAACACTTGGGACAGTAATGATCCGTGTTCTTTGCGGAGTCGACACACCAGTAAGGTATACAGCAACAGCAACTGAAAATATGTAAAAAAAATAAAAGAATGGAGAACGGGAAATAGTACTTTTCCTCCAGAGCCCTCAGAAAATTTCCCTCCTGCATATTCTTCTCCTGCCCCCTTATTTTTTAAAAACCTTTAATAACGTAACCGAGTCTTATTTTTTACCTACGTACCTAAGTAAATTATTTCTTCAAATTAAAAATGCAACAAATTTGTACGCAAACTAGGAACCTGTTTAGATATGTATAATAATGCGAATCATTTGATAAACAATTGAATTTTATTTTTGAACATGGGACTAAAACTCTTAAACAGGGTGTCCCACTATTGGTATACTAAGCGCAAAGGAACTTGTAGTTTTGCATGCACTAATAACGAAAATAATACTTAAATAACAAAATTACGTCAAAAATTTTTTGCTAAATTTTTCCTGAAAATCCATGTTTTCTTCTGTAGTTTCGCGTAGCCGGCATATACCGCATCTCTAATGTGAGCATTTTGTCTACGAAAACATAATCTCAAACGATAGCTCACGTGCTGGTGGCAAAGTGGGCGGGTTGCTTGTTATGTATGTACACAAAAAGATTTAAGAATTCATCTATTTGAAAAAAAAATGCGTCTGGAATTTTATAAGTATTTTTTACGAACTCAGCATATGCAAAACTATAACCTCCTTTGAGCTTAGTATACCAACAGTGGGACACCCTGTATAATGTATATAAGCTTTTTTTGATAATGAAGCAAATATTGTATGTACATAGCTATTAGCAATCCAAAACAATTTTAAAATACCTGTATGTCATTCTATCTAAATTAGGAAATTCATTTTGCTTTGATGGAGAAAATAATATTAACTTACCAGACCAATGTAAATAGTATCGCTGTTATATGAGTTCTTGTAGTTGTCGTAAGCTTAATGGTAGTCCTTACTGGCACATTGCAAAACAAACACGTTACTAGAGCATTTTTTGGACCTAACAGTAATGGTACCTGTAAATTTTTAAAAACCTTATAATAACTAAGTTACAGTCAAGGTTACAGTCTTTATAATAATTGTCATACAATTTATATTATATGTACTAGCTATGCCATAAAACTCGTTTCTTCCCGGACAAAAACAAGTAGGTACATATTTTTATGGGTTATGTGTTTAGTACATAAGCTTAATCGTTCATCGTTGCCAATTTATTATCATGACAATCCGTTCAGTGGATTTTCGCGTAAAAATGTATACATCCATACATTCTTACAAACATTGACGTTTTTACTATTTATAGGTACGACTGAAAAGCCAGGGTTAAGTTGACTATAATAAATAACTACTAGATCCAATTACCTAATATATATTAACTATTATGATTCTTGATAATTTGAATTGTTACCTCTCGATAGAATTGCATTTTATAGTTTTGCTTTTTTGAATGAAGCACTCAATTCACTTTTTCCAGTTTTATTTACCTACTCTTTGATAGTTAAATATTTAATTATAAAAGCTACGACCGGTTTCGCAATAACATCGTCCTTCATACGACGCGACGTCAGGTAGGAGGATAATGTTACGAAACCGGTTATTTAAAAAATATAATCAATATGATATCAATGAAAACCTCGCTGATGAAGTCTTTTCAGAGAATAGTTTTTCATCAAACCTTCATACATGTAAAACTATTTTTAAATCACAATTTACATTTAGTAAACGATTATAAGAGTGGAGCAGGAAAATAGGCAAAAGATAGGATGATCCCTAATATACCTACTGTACATGTCGCCGTCATATTGTTGAATCTGCTATTTGATTGAATGACTACCGCGTTCATTGAATAAAGATATTCCTAAATTGAATAAAAAATAACAGATTTTACCAGATGACTGTGACATACATATACCTACCTGTATAATATTAAAAGTTAACTACCTTACTAGTTTCGGGAGGAGAGGGCAACTCATGCGAGGATGAATTTGATGAACTCATTATCTGTGTATAAAAAAGTAATATAATTATGTGTAAATAGATACATGATGTTTATATAAACATCTAAAACACTTTCAACGGTTACCTTTTCGTGAACAAATATATATAGTTGAAAAGAGTATACTCTACTACTTAGTTTGTCCAGAGGCAGACTATAAGTGCTACTCGCACTTCGCAGAATTATTAAGGGGGAATCAAAATATCTTATGGTATGTGAGACGTTACGCGCGTTAGCATTGATAAGCAAATATTTCGTTGCACGGTCAGATACGCCTTGACTTCTAGGCTTAGAGCTAGTTCAACCAAAGGAACTACTATCAAATATACACGTACATGAATTTAAACAAAGACTATGTAGGTATAATGCCAATATCTCGTTGGTATCAACTATCAAGTATGGCAATGTGAGGTGAAGACTAAGAGGAAAGAGAGTGAGACTAAGAGCTGATTTCCACTTGTCGGATCCCGGACCTGTCAATCATCGATGTAATCGAGCATGTCGCTCATGGATATTGAACCAATTGTCGATATGAAAGATACTTAATATTTTATAATTTTAGTGAATTATAGGTTCGTAGTAAGTTATTTTTAGTGTTTATATAAATATAATTGATAATAAATAAAATATTTTTATGTAAAAACTAAAAGTATTCGAAAAAATGGACCAACAAGATACCTAGACATCATTTTATTTCCGAGAGAAGCCAGAATCTACCCTGAATTCATTTATGCAATGAAGTTATACGTATACGTAGGTACAACATAACTTAGGTACCTTAAATTTTTAAATATAGCTTTTTGTCACATAGGATATTAATAAAAAACGGAAAAACAGCAATTTGCATTTTTTATTTAACAACATTTTCAACTACATTGTAGGCATTTAGTCAATTTTATACAAGACGTGTTGACTATATTCTATATAAGTTTGGAAAAATTATAGAATCGTGTTGTGTCATCATAATTCATAATTCTTGGCTAAGTGTTGTCTTAGACACGGCCCATACTGCATACAATTTCCTTATTTAAGACGCATTGAACTAGTGAAGAAGTTTTCAATTCTATGAAAGTATAAAAGTTTTATGAAGGTAAAGTCATTGAAAAACTACTTGTATTTAGACATAATATACATTGTGTATGTAGATTGTAGGTATATAATTATGTACCTACTAACAAAGTTTTATAGCTAGAATTCCGTACTCCTTAACTACGTCACTTAATAAACAATTAATTAAGTTGAACCTTTAAAGCTCAGCTAAAGATAAAGGATGTAAATTTTGATACTAAACTTGAATAAAAAACTAAATAGGTACTATGTAATTTTCGTAATCTTAATGACTCTAATCTTCAGATATCACTTATGTTTTTATTTAATCTTCACTGTTTCCGTGCAAATTATTGTAAATATTAAACAACAAATGCTTCAAGCGCAAGCATAGATAGCGCCGCCATGGCCGCGACGGCGGGAACCGTAACCACCCATGCGAAAATTATGTTCCTGCAAAACAATAGAAATAGTAAGTTCCTTTATTTTATACAGTTTTATAGGTATATTTTTTTCCACTTGAATTGTCCAGTTCATTACTTTACAAGAGTTTGTGTAAGTAGTTATTCACTAAT
>CAJQZN010039353.1:0-34044 GCA_907164685.1 Colias eurytheme | reverse complement strand
ACTATAAGGGTTCCGTTTTTGCCATTTTGGCTACGGAACCCTAAAAAGGATCCGCACATACAGACACACGGACGTCCAAGACAGAACTTTTTTAAACTGTTTTTTAACTAGTTTAAATAACAAAAATGACATCAAAAATATCATGAACGTTAAAAATAGTGTTTTTTCTTAATATGTGTGTGTATGTATTATCTTACAAGTGCAATGTATGATACATAAAGACATTTTAAGTTTGAAAAATCAGATGTTTTGCGCGAAGTGACAGTAGTACCCACCTCAACGCTTCGCTTATGAGGCGTGCAATATAAATAGGTACCTATGCTCCGGAACTACTCAAGTCATCAAGTGGATTATTAAAAGATCTTCCTTTGTCCGAAAATACTGAATATTAACAAAAAATGGTACGTCCAATGTCTCGCAAAATATATAATAACGTTCGTTAATAATTCTCTTTATATAATCTCAATTTAAAATTTATGACTCGCGTAAGAAAATTTTGTTTGCAAAACAACTATAAAAAACATCTTATATATAAAAATGAATCGCAAAATGTGTTGGTAAGCGCATAACTCGAGAACGGCTGAACCGTTTTCTATAATTCTTTTTTTATTATATTCCTTGAAGTACGAGAATGGTTCTTATGTAGAGAAAACGTAACGAACTAGTACCACGGGCGAAGCCGGGGCGGACCGCTAGTAACATAAATAAAAATAAACATTAAACACGCTATGTCCATTCAAGGAGTTATTATAATAATAATTTATAGTTTTCAATCATAAGTTATTGTTTATCTTATGGACAATAAATATTTCCACCTTTCATGAGCCACTTCTAAAGTACATATTAAACAATTCTAATATATAAATTACTCTTTAAAAGTTTTGTTTGTTTGTTACAATTTTAATTCAATCGACTCGACCGATTTTTAACGTTTTTTACCATTTGAAAGCTACATTTTACAGTAACAGAATATATATTTTTTCCGGGTCAGCCCAGGCGAAGTGTATAGAAAATTATATTAATGTTACACCGAATTATTAGTCAACGAGCAGACAATTAAAATTCAAAACATATAACAAGAAATTTGGAACTGCTACGTAGATTTTTATATCATAACTAGCGGTCCGCCCCGGCTTCGCCCGTGGTACATGTTTACGTTTTCTCTACATAAAAACCATCCTCGTACTTCAAGGAATATAATAAAAAAAGAATTATCGAAATCGGTTCAGCCGTTCTCGAGTTATGCGCTTACCAACACATTTTGCGATTCATTTTTATATATAAGACTAGTAGTGCTCTGCGGTTTTACCCGCAGTGCTCCTCTCATGTTGGTCTTAGCGAGATATGTATATAATATAGCCTATAGCCTTCCTCAATAAATGGGCTATCTAACACCGAAATAATTTTTCAAATCGGACCAGTACATAGTTCCCCAGATTAGCGCGTTCAAACAAACAAACTCTTCAGCTTTATAATATGAGTATAGATATGTTTTAAGAATAATAATATAGTAACTAGGTATATGTATCCCAATAGGCCTCCTTCTTTTTACCGACTGCGAGAGAAGGAGGGTTATGTTTTTCGTGTTTATAATTAATGTATGTACATTTATTTAGCACGCCCGTGCCCTACAGCCAAAACCGCTGGACGAATTTTGACTTATGAGGTACCTGTGTTGTGTTTGTAAACATTAGAATTGTGGCAGTGACATAGGCTACATAAATTAGCAGTCGGGTTTTTGTTTTCACTATAAAAATAATTATTGTTTTGAAGTCAGATGACAACACAGATTATGATCTTTAATTTTTATTTATATCTGTAATTTTTAGATACACAGATTATGCTCCAAATATAAGATACAGTTTGCATACTTCATTGTTGACTTTGACACAAATGACTTTAGCCGTCAATATGACATATCTAGAGGGCCTTTAATATATTATATATACATGCCCTTATCTCTTGATAAGGGCTTATTCAGATATAAGCAGATTATACCTCTTGATTGACCTATATCAATGTTTTGATATTCAAGAACAATTGATGCTCTGATTTTGATAAGATTCTTCAATACACGTGAACTTGATTTGTACTAGAATTGATTTTTTTTAAAGCGGAAACTTTTCTCTATAAGAAGTAGGTACTCTTATGACTATGAGATTTGATTGTTTTATTTTATAGCATTATATGCAATTTATAAATATTTACGATATTTTAATAAATGAATAATTTTTTTTCAATAATAAATAATGAGATCATTTTGGATGTTTAGTAATCTATACTAATATTATAAATCTGAAGAGTTTGTTTGTTTGTTTGAACGCGGTAATCTCGGGAAATACTGTTCTCCTTACAGTGACTGACTCGTATCCTCAGTCTCCCATTGACCACACCCAAGAGTAAATTGCAAAAGTCTTATTTTCTAAATATAAAACACTCACGTAAAATCAAACACGGGATAATCATTTTGTGATGAAGCTCTTTAAATAAAGATAAAAATACTATGTATCCTTATAATATGTATTTATATTTTCCGTGTCACGATGTTTGATAAAAATCTCTGAAATGACTTTATCGATCTTGATGTGATCGAGATTTGAGGACAGTTTTTATCTCTCGATTATAGAGATCACCTTTAATAATTATTGATTTATTATCCAACAACAAAATTAAATTTTCTTCATTCTTCATTTCTTTCAAATACTTTCAATATAAAAATTAAATTGAAAAACATAGGCAAATGATAACTTATTACTTCTCATAGCAATTGTACATAACTAACCTTATTATATACATGTCAAGTAGCAAAATGCAATTATTTGTGGATAATCCAGTGCTAGTTCAATGCTATATGGCTAGACTAAAATGTAGATTTATCTAGATTTGTATGTATGTGTTACAATGTAAGTATAGTCTTACACATTAGTTTTGAATCATCGTAACAAATTAATGAATAATATTCGTTTTTAACATCAATATCAAACAATCTAAAAGAAATAACATGTCAGGTACATATTTTTATCTGAATACTCAAACTTGATGGCGTATAATATATTCATGTGTAACATACATAATAATAAAAAATATTGCTCGAAGTTAAGAACATGAGACAGGAAATATTTTTGTACGGTTAGTTATGACTACTCGTATTATATTAATTTAAAAGTATCGCTCCCAATGGAAGGCAGTCCTTACAAATGACCATCACAACAATAGTTTCAGTGGAATGCGAAGCAATGTACGTACAATGTGACATTTTGTTATGTATTTAATTGCTTGTCTATTATATTGTGATTATATTATGTTTGGGTGCGCTCTGATGAGGTCAAACCGAGAAAATATAGTTTCTATATCATATTTATACTAAGACTAGCTGTGCTCTGCGGTTTCACCCGCATTGCTCCGCTCCTATTAGTCTTAGCGTGATGATATATAGCCTATAGCCTTCTTCGATAAATGGGCTATCTTAAACTGAAACAATTTTTCAAATCGGACCAGTAGTTCCTAAGATTAGCGCGTTCAAACAAACAAACTCTTCAGCTTTATTTTATTAGTATAGATACGATAGCTTCACTACTGCTTGAACGGTGAAGGAAAACATCGTGAGGAAACCGACATGTCGAAGAATCAAGATTTCGACGATATGTGACAAGTGACAACATGCACTTGGCCAGCGTGGTGGATTACGGCCTGATCCCTTACGGGAGGTCCATGACCAAGCAGTGGGAACATAATGATAATTAATCTTAATCTATATATATAAAACTCAAAGGTGACTGATATAGTGATCTATCAACGCACAGCCCAAACCACTGGACGTATCGGGCTGAAATTTGGCATGCAGGTAGGTGTCATAACGTAGGCGTCCCCTAAGAAAGGATTTTAGAAAATTCATCCCCCGAGGGGATTAAATAGGGGATGAATGTTTTTACCATGAAAATTTATCTTTTCTACGCAGGCGAAGCTGCGGGCAACAGCTAGTATATAATATAAGTCTCGTGTCACAATGTTTGGCCTCAATGGACTCCTAAACCACTTAAGCGATTATAATAAAATTCGTACACCATGTGCAGTTCGATCCAACTTGAGAGATAGGATAGTTTAAACATGTAGGTACCACGGGCGAAGCCGGGGCGGACCGCTAGTGATCTATAGAAACTGAAAGCAAAAGCTGAAAAGTTTGTGTGAACGAGTTAATATCAGGAACTTTTTTCAGGAATTTGTTGTTTATTATGATTGAAATATTTTACGTGATTCAAACCCACTTCAAAATGTCTGAATTACTTGAAATTTTTTGGTCATCAATCAATAATTTCATAACTTTGGTATTATGTCATAAGAATGACAATCATTTTTTTATCTTTTCTATCTCAAAAATTTTACGAGTGGAACGAGGTAAACTCACCTATTTTAATTTTTTTTGTAACTTTAATTAAAAAATGTGTATTATAGTTCAATGTATACTGTAGATATTCATTAAATAATTCACAATCTGCATAAATTTAGTTAAAACCAAGAAAAAAATACACTTTAAGTCACTGTCTTTATTTTAAACGTGATTTGCGAGCATGGTCTCTGGGAGACTGAATAACAATATAATAAATAAATCGGGTTTAAATCCGTTAATTTCTAAATGTTTAATAATAATCGCCTAAAATCAAACAAGAAGAACTAATGTTACCTATGTAAAAGTGTTTTTATAGTTAAATAAATACTAATACTAACTACTCATGTTATAATTTCTGAATCTACAGAAGTGGATAAAGTTGCAATCGAACAATCAATAATCGCGCAATTAGTTGCTACCCTGTTGCGGACAGAATGGACTTAGTGAGAAAGTTGCAGTCGTTCCTTTTATTTTTACCCGTGTCGTTCTTAATTATTTTCTCCTCAGCTAAGTATTTTCCGTTTAATGTTCAGTTATTAGGTATATGAAATATGTATTTAATTTTTAGAAAAAGCGTTTCGTTTGACTAAAGGATAGAACGAATTCAGTCACTCTTGTAAGTTTGTAAGTGGCTTAGCAGTTTTTAAGTGGCTTGGCGGTTGACCTCAGACACTTTCAATCCCGCATCCCAATTTAACCCATTGAGCCCCAAGAGGCCCGATCGGTCCCAGACACAATATTGTGTCTGTGGTTCCGAGGCTAGACAGATTAAATATGTAATTGGAAAACAAATAATATTTAATATATTTTATTTTAAAATGTGCAGAAAAAATATAAACTACCATTCTTCTGTGCTTCTGTGTTATCTGGTCGTAACTTTTCACCATAATCCTGTTACATATTCTTAAAGGTTATTCATAATGGCTAATTTCTAATTGTGTGAAGTCCCATGTCCCCAAGTGGGGTAAGGGGTAGATGTATAACACATCTGTTTCACTGATCGATTTTCTTTAGGGACAAATAGGTGATCAGCCTTCTGTGTCCTACCAGACCGAGCCATTTTTTTTTCTTCGTCTCCACCGGTAATCGAACCCAGGACCCCTCGGTGCTACGCTCACGCGTCAACCACTGTACCTACCATGGAGGCGGTCAAAAGCGGTCAAAGGCTAATTGCTAATACTAAAAAATTATAAGACAACCAATTTAAATTTATAATCAGTGTTCTCATTAATTTGTTCTTTCATAAATTAAAAAGGGTAAAACCAACACTAAATTATACTATGAACACGAAGTTACTTAATAAATCATGACTATTTAAAAAGAAAAGTAAACCCGCAAATAAATTCTAAATGAATACGACCAAAATGAGCAAAGTGTTTTACCGCTGTCAGCATTTTGTTTTTTGGGAAATAAATCTAGGACATCCGCCATTGTAAGGCAGCATACAACTCATTCAAAGAGTACTTTTCAATAAACATCAATGTTAATTTATCAAGGATTCATTTCAATTTTTTAAACTTTTACAAGTTCGAAATTCATTTTCTGTCATGAGTTAAGAAACTACTTTCAAATTTGCACAGTCATTTTGTTTGGATGTTTATTGTACTTAACTTGCTTAGATATCAATATTATTCAATCTGTGCCTAGTTAATAATATCTGATAATCATGACCAAGATTGATATGCTCTAGTTGACCTTTTTCTATCATGCTCTTACTACAACAGTATCATTATATTATAGTATATTATATTGTAGATACAAATAGAAAAAGAGCGTGTGTAACGAGCACCCGTGTCAGAAGTGAAAATTCTTTGGCAAGATTCAAAGATACCAAAACCATGACGTAGGGGAAAGGGGCCTAAAGTGGGCATAGAGCCTAAAGCGGGCACTCAGTATAATATCGGAATTTTAAATAATGGCGCGCGCGCAACTCGTGAGCACGATCCCCGCACCCCTCCCACCTCGCGGCAGTCGTTGGATTCGCTTGCGAGCACGCATTTACAAGCTGCAACAAATAAATGTTTTTCGACGATTTTTGAAAAATATTGCAAGGTATGTAATATGTGTTCTTTTTATTTTGGTGTTTACAATCCTTTAACCAAAATTTGTTAGTTATTAAGTGGCTATCTGGCCATTTTTTGGTTCCATAAAAATCCACGTGTCTAAAAATTTTGAGGTAGAATTTCGTCTGAACCTTTCAAATGTCGAAAAAGGCAAAGCGGGCAGGGTAAAGCGGGCACGCGCCCGCTTTGCCCCGTCCGCTAAATTCTTTTGTTAATTTGCTTTTTCCTTTCAGATGACCGCTTATAACCGGCGTCAATATAAGCGTAAAACTTCACAAGCCTCATGGCAACGCTCAACTATGCAGCAAGCAAAACGAGAAGTGCAAGAGTTAGGAAAACCTGTCAAAAAAGTAACAACTAAATATGGGATTCCAAGAACGATATTGCATTAAATCGGGTTCGTGTAATGTAAAGCTTGGTAGGTCTTTTCTACGGAACAAGAAATGGAGCTTTTGGAATACTTATTCCACATGGACTCTTTATTTTACTGGCTGTCTAAACAAGAATTTTTGGAACTTGTATACCGGTAAGTAGGTATACAAGTTCCAAAATTTTTGGAATAATTTCCAGAATTACACTTTTTTAGGATTTATAAATAAATAAATATATAAAATAATTTTATCGCTTATTAGAGACTAAATAATGATAGACTGTAAACAGGGCGTTATTTTTTTAAATCTTATTTCAGATATATCTGGAAATATTGTACCTAAAAGTTTAAAGCTCCTAAGAAGTTCCTTTGTTTCATATATTCATTTAAAAATAATTGTATGACTGTTTGAAATACATAACTTATAAAATATTTTTGTGTCTTTTACTCTATTTATTATTGTATGTATTATTTGTGGCTGTATATTTTGAAATCTACTGTTTAAATCCAGGCCTGCCCGCTTTACCCAACTACTGCCCGTTTTGCCCTGAACGAAAGCCCGCTTTAGGCCTCCCCTTCGGGCAAAGCGGGCAATCGTAGGCTTTTAGTAATCTATTAATAATTATTATATACTTTAACTTTTGACAAATTTAACCACTTAGCATTCAAAAGTATTTATTAATGGAACTTTTGGCAAAAAAATAAATGGATTAACTTCTTTTCAAACTTCATTTTTTTTAATTTTCCCGTAAGGTGCCCCCTTTGGGCCCATCTCCCCTAACCTTTAAATTTTACTCTCAACGCGCCTAAAGAAGGTTAACTTCAAAAACTAAAGACTGGACAGTGGACACATTGTTAGAAACGTAATAAGCCATGAACACACATGTACACACGCCTTAAATTTCACAGTTTCAAAAACAAAATAGACCATTTGAACGAAGCAGTTGAAAAATTCGTCGGATTTCGCGGCGTTCCCGGGAGAAATACATTTTGAAATGGTTACGTGCTCTCGAAGTTCGCGGCTAATATAACATGTAACGTATTGGTCTCCCACTGAAATATATTTGTACATTTCCTTTGCTAGTTTTGTCCTACAATAGAAATTGCATTTTGGGTCGTAGTTAATCGTTTTTGAGAAAACTGTGTTGCTTGAAATTTTATTTTTTTCCGGAGGATGATACAGATATTTTAGACTTGTTAATTCTTGAATTTTTAATTCGTCAAGTCTATGTATTGTAACATATGGATCTTTGTTAATTTAGGCAAATATATCATATCAGTTATAAATATATTCCTGAAAACAGGCAGTTACTGCGGCAAATTTTCTAGTCACGATTCTCTTTCAAGATTATTGAGATTTTTCTGAAGTGAGATTCTCAATCATATTCAAAACCACGATAAAACTATGCAATAAAACATTCACGCAAACCACTCGAATTTGTAAACAAGTATATCTCAATGGCATCAATTACTGAGCTGATATTGGTACTTCAGAATCACGCGGAGTAGCTCCTACTAATCATTGATAAGATGGTCAACTTGGAATCATTGTTTGACGTCAAATATTGACATGTGTATTCCAAGATTGACGTTAGTATACGGGAATCGTAGATCACGCACATGAAGCTGTCATTAAACAATTGCTGAAGACTGATGATTAGCATAGCAATTCTGCAGACGAAAGAAAATTATTCATTTCGTAGTAAACTATAAAATACAATATGATTTAACATAAGTATTCTAGACTAGAAATTGGTTTACTCGTAAATAGTTCTTCATTATGTGGTTATAGTATAAGCATGTATAATAAGAATGTGAGAAGAGAGAACAACACCCGAAAATATTGTCTAAACTTTCCTCTACTCTACACAACACATTGCTCATTAGTTACCACCTACTTCTAATAAAATAGGATTAATACACACGACTTAGATACTCCTACAGTACATCGACAACCTACTAAAAAAAAATTGGTTGTCTGTAAAGTCGGTTTACTGACGATAGTTAAACGTGACAACGTCCGATTGTGCTTCTTTGTCGCTCGTTCCGCGCTCTCGCTTGCACTTCAAGCCTTACATGGAACGCCTCAGAGCGAGGTAACGCCGCATGAGTCATGTTTTTTCGTGCGTGCAGCCGGCGTTATCGAATTATAAGACGTTGTCACGTCAATAGTTTTTATTTCAATTGAATGGTAAACAATTACTTATCACACCGGAACAGAAGCGCGACGAAACGACGGTAAAATTATAGATTTATTTCGGTCCAGCCTTGGTCACCATCGGTCGCGCATACCAATTGTTTAGGACTTGGAAGAAAGGTCGAATCTAGGAAGTTATTATATCCGCAAATTGTTTAGTTAATATTTTATGTGCGTATTAATAGGTATTTATTTAACAACATAATTAGAGAATAAATCAGGTGGAATGCTTATTGACTGCATAATATAACGTTACTGCAAATATTTCAAAAGCAAAATAATAATAATTAATAGTGTAACAAAACAAGTCACTTTAATACCAAAAACAATGAGCTATATTTTATCATCTTCCGTCATTTACTATTCGATTCTAAATGTTTAGAACGTGTTTACCTTTACGAAGCGTTCATTATAAGGAAAATTGATTTTAATGTCGCGGAAAATGTTGCAATTTATAGAAATAATATAAAATGTGAAGATTCTAATGTTTTTGTTACAAAACATAAATAATTAATTTTTGGGTATACCTAGATCGTATCGTTTAAAGTACACCTATTCATAATAATTTATACGATACTGTGGGTCCGACCCGGCTTCGTCCGTAGTATTGCTCCTATTCATAGACAATCCAACTATTCAGCTATATAATATAATTGTAAGTAAAAAAATATAGATTACTAGCTTTCCGCCTGCGGCTTCGCCCGCGTTTTCAAAAAAAACCCGCATAGTTCCCGTTCCCGTGGGATTTCCGGGATAAAACCTAGCCTATGTCACTCAGAAATGATGTAGCTTTCCAACAGTGAAAGAATTTTTCAAATCTGCCAAGTAGTTTCGGAGCCTATTCAATTCATACAAACAAACAAACAAACAAAAAATCAAACCTTTCCTCTTTATAATATTTGTATAGAAAACCTATAAATTTATTGTATTTTAAATTCAGGCCACTATCCAAATCTAGTGCCTCACATAGTACTATTTATAAATAATTCTGACTTTTTTACTTTAACATCAAGGAATGGAAGTGAATTAATTTTGGTGTAAGTCTTAGTTAAAACATCTATTCCTTAAAAAAGATATATTTGATAATAATATAAAGATATTTTGATAAAATATACAAATTTGTATTAGGAACAAATGCTGCTCGATAAATATAGGCGAGAAAAGCCGCGGGCGTGCAATGTGTAAGGCGGTTAATATTCATGAAACATTCCTTAACACTAGAGCGCTCGCGCCTAAAATTTTCCTTGAGTGCACGCGTGGGTCACATATGTCACCCAATACGACGCACGTTTTTTTTCATAAAATCGTAGTTAAAAAAGTAAACGAAGTACTTATTTATGAATCAACTTTATTTTTAAGTGATGAAACAAAAAAAATATCAATATTTTCTCATTTTATTTAAATTATGAGCTAAACATAAACCTCTGTGAAAAGTAACTAATTTATTACTTATTGTGATCAATCAGTTTTTTTTACTTTGGAAACTACAAATTTGGTAAAAATAATCATCTAATTATAAAGTTTAAGAATAAGTTGTTCTTATCCAATAAAATTTTATTTTCAACTAGGTTTCCGCCCGCGGCTTCGCTCGCGCAGTCAAAGAAAACCCGCATAGTTCCCGCTCCCGTGGGATTTCCGGGGTTGCGTCATTTTCCCGGGATAAAAAGTAGCCTCCTTCCTCGGGTATCAAAATATCTCCATACCAAATTTCATAAAAATTGGTTCAGTAGTTTAGGCGTGATTGAGTAACAGACAGACAGACAGAGTTACTTTCGCATTTATAATATTAGTATGGATAAAAAATAAGTATGTCCTAGCACTCGAATATGAGTATTTTATTTCGATGTTAGTTACCCATATATTAATAATTTCTTAAAAGTATAAATTGATCATAAGAGCAGTAAAAAATAAAAGCGGTATACTTGATTTTCACTCGTAATTGTATGATTTCAAAAACTTCCTAGAACGCTCGCGCGGGGGACATGCGTCACCCATGTACTTTTATATTTTCGCAGAGTACACTTCGTTGCACCAAGGAAGCTGACACGCTGCTAAAATGTCCGGTGATTGGTAGTCGGGGAATACCTGAGACAACAACACTCAAGCACGATTGTTTAAAAAAATATTTAGCAATATATAGCACTGGGTGACCTATGTCCCCCGCGCGTGCGCTCTAGTGTTAAGAGGATTTATTGAAGCTGTATATTATACCTTGCCGTGCCTAAGTAATATACCTACATACAAATTATATATAGACTCGAAAAACATTACCCTCCTTCTGTCGCAGTCGGTTAAAAATTATATTTACCACAGATATTTACTTACATCTCATCTTATAGCTAACTTCAGAGCAATCAAGTTTGACTGATTATGATTTTTTAATGAATTTTTGACGGTAGTTAAAAATAACAACATGTTCTTATATTTTGTAGGTTTCTTTACTGACGTTGTAAACTAATAATTCACGTTTTAAATGCAAATTAGTTGATAAGTGTTCGAGTAATTACTTTTACCAGTACATAAACGGACTTTATGGCGTTCAGTATATGAATATTTGCGATATAAAAATGTTTGAAGAATATTGGTAAAAAAAGGTGTAAATAAATTGAATTAAATGGCTATGTATTGTTTATGAAGGTTTGTTCAACTTTGTGATATTTATTATTATTAAATAAATAGATCTGTAATGTATTTGAATGATAAAACAAAAAAATACTTGATCCATTATCTTATATTTACACAAATATTATGTTAGCCATTTTGTTAACCTTACCTATTATTAATATTAATGTAAAATGTAGACTTACTATTGACATTCTACTAATTTCCACAAAATTAAGGCTAAACCGATCTTATTACAATTCTAATAAAATTAATTTATTAGGAAAAATAACATAAGAATAGGTTCTAAGTAATAAAGATAATATGCACTATTTATTATTATGACGTTGCTAGTAGATATATCTTTTTTCGTAAAAGTATTGTTAATTTGCGATAATCCATACTAATATTATAAATGCGAAAGTAACTCTGTCTGTCTGTCTGTTACTCAATCACGCCTAAACTACTGAACCAATTTTCATGAAATTTGGTATGGAGATATTTTGATACCCGAGAAAGGACATAGGCTATTTTTATCCCGGGAAAATGACGCAATCCCGGAAATCCCACGGGAACGGGAACTATGCAGGTTTTTCTTTGACTGCGCGGGCGAAGCCGCGGGCGGAAACCTAGTCATAATATAAACATAGATATTATCAGTAATAAAGTGTACCGTGTAACGTTATCTTGCCGATAATTCATATTAATGTTAATCTTTTGTTTCCTTATTTTAGTATTTTATGAACATCACTAAAAATATAAGAAAATTTTATTTTTAAACAAGAAATTTGAGTTAAAATGGTTTATAATTTCATACAAATACACAAAAGTGGACTGCGAAGGAGATCATCTGTGAAATCGGATAAAATTAAATTGACATATGATAATGATCTTGATTATTCGGGTGAGTTAATATATTAAGCTTGTATTTTGTTAGTAGGCATGGTAGATTATAATATAGGTAGATCTAACTAGGTATATCTATAACTAGCTGTTCTCCGCGGTTTCACCCGCATTGCTCCACTCCTGTTGGTCGCAGCGTGATGATAATATAATATAGCCTTCCTCGATAAATGGGCTATCTAACACCGAAATAATTTTTCAAATCGGACCAATAGTTCCCGATATTAGCGTGTTCAAACAAACAAACTCTTCAGCTTTATAATATTACTATATATATGTTATGTTTGTGGTAGGTATTAATTATAATTTTAAGATAAATTTATTTAACCGATTTCAAAAAAGAGGCTGTGCCGAGCACGCGTGTCAGAAGTGAAATTAATTTGGCATGATTCAAAGATACCAAAATTGTCGCCATATACCACGGGCAACCGCTAGTGGAAGGCATAACTTCAACTTATTCTCTGTATACGACTTCAGCATACGCACCTTAGTTCCCATGACCCATCTTACAATAACATGCCACTGTTTACAATCACGTGACTACATAAATATATATAACATGTCATCCAAAATTAGGTTACACCCAAACTCATAAAGCCATTGACTATCTATTGGCCATTATCCATTGTGATCTGAATGTAGCCGTGCGTCAATCGTTAAAACCACATGGAAAGGCAAGTCACGTTTAAACGACCCATTAGTTATGTTTTGGTCACATTTAAACCTATTTATATGATAGGAAAAGGATAGGAAATAACTCGTGCCTTGGTTGTGTTGAATTCACTTAAAATCCTATGTTTCGAAGATGAAATAGTATTGCTTCGTGTTCTTCTTAAGAGGATTTTCTAGGGAAGTGTAAGGCCCGCCGAGGGGGTCGCGGAAGAATTCTAACAAATACCCGCGGCCCCATCATCAAAGCGGCTCGACGGAACACAGTGGGGTTTTAGTCGGTAAGAATCCGACATAACCCACGGCTCCTTCCCCGGGGGCCGTGGGTATCTTTGGAAGATTTCACCACTATAAAAAAAAGGGAGGTGTAAGGCAAAATCCGTGTAAAATGTTGTTGAATATAATATAGGGTAGGTCTTGACTCTTGATTCAATTTATAATGTAAGAATAAAGGGAGATTTGTTAATTATTACATAGATTCTCAAAAAAAATTTTGGAAAATTCTTTTTTATTTAAGTACCTATTACAAGTGTACAATTATTACAATAATTAATTAGTAGTAGGTAGTAATTACTGCATCTGCATGACCATATTTAGCTCTGTAACTCTGTAAATTTAGATTTTTTTAGCAAAAAGGTCAATTACAAGTCAAGGCCAATAGTTTTGGACAATGCACGGGGATTCCACCGTATTATTCAGATTTTGAGCTAATGCATTATAAATAAATCTCGATGTAATACGGTATATACTTAATTCTCAGTACCTATTGGTTTGTGTTTGCAGAGTTAAAAATAACATGTTTTTAGAACAAACATACTATACTTTCTTTGATACCTCTTAATACAGTCACCGATTGATAACCTTTATTAAAATAAAAAGTATTAAACTGTAGTTCTTAACACAAAAAGTACTTGGTAATAATTTATTGATTCCAAGTTCTTTTACGTGTGGCTTATGATTTCGATACCTTTGTAAACCTTAATATTAAAATATACCATATTTTCTGATAATCATCAAAACCAAAAAGTAAAGACGAGATAATCAAATATATTTAAATACAGCTATTTTTTATTAAATACATTTAGAACCGTTATTTTTTAACTCGTTAGGTATCGGAAGTTATTTTTTCGCGGTATTTTAAGAACATAATTACCTATTATGACCCGTTCGTTTGCTTAACGTGAAAAAGTGCACCTAAAATGATAATAAAAATGTATATTACTTGTTTACAGAGAGCTCCTTCGGGATGCGACACGTGATCATCTTCCTTCTCTTTCTCTCCACCGTGACGTCATATGCCACGAGAGTCAGCATGAGTTTGGCCATAGTGGCCATGACTAAGCCGAATAAATATGATTTTCCGGTAAGTTTTTCTTTTAGAAGAGACTATGTTTATACCCGGCTTTGCTCGTGGTACACGCAAATATAAAAGCATATTTACACTTATTTTAGCATAATATTATATTGTTATTAGCGAGTGTGTTAGCGAGTGCGATAATAATATAATATTATGCTAAAATGGATAAAAAGGATCACGTAGGTACCTATCCAACGGAGATTTTTATTGGAAACGGCCGTGTAGTTCCTAAGTTTCCGCGCGTTCAAACAAACAAACTTTTAAGCTTTTGATTTCAAATATAGACATAGGTACCTACATAATATTATACTAGCTGGTTGATCTGCTTCACCCTTATCGCACGAGGCAAAAATCGTTTATTTTTTTTATTTGATATCAGGCCTAGCGAAATTTTGGAAGCGGGAAGCATTATTACCATTTTATAAAAACGAATACCTAAATAAAGTTTACTTCAAAAAATAAACTGTTTTTTTATGTTAACCGTCAACACACAGAACAGACTATCTCGATATAGTTCTGTGCGTCAACATAAAAAAAAATCATGTAACAAAAAGTACTTACACATACATAGGTACATAATATTCTACTAAGTATAACTATTTGTTCTGGCAAATTCAGAGTTAATGAGCCGAGCAAATCACAACACTAAAAGTTAGTCCTTACAAAAATTCGGACAAATAAACGACCTTTCATGCACGTTTAGGCGAATTTCAAATTAACAAAAAACGTCATCAATATTAATACAATAACAACAATATAAAATATACTAGCAAAAGAATCCAGGTTCTATTTATTATGAAAGACCAAGGTCTTAACTCTTATAAGTACTTGAAAGCAATTGATTATTCGATTGGATTTCGTAAAATTATTAATTAGAAAACTGTGTAATAACAGATATAATTAATAGTGTCATGTTAGCGGCCCTGATAAATTAATTTATTTCAACTAGCTACCGCTTGCGAATTGGTCCATTTCTTAATTTAAATTTTCTGCAAGCGACTAAAAAACCGGCCAAGTACGTGTCGGATCACGCATGAAGTACGGTTCCATAGTTTTTTTTGACACCGCGCTTTTTTGCATTTCTTGCATCATCATCCATCCGTTTCTAATTAATAAATTATCTGCAAGTACCTAGAGTATACTGTTTTAAACAAATCAATTAAAATAAAAGTTAGTTATTTTTGCGAGCCTATTAAAATATAATCGGGTGACGATAGCCGCCTGAACATTGGTACAAAATGGTTCGAATGAAAAATATTTTTGGGCCAATTTTCTCAATGTCATAAAATGGATATCTGATCTTCAGACGGTAACAAATTTGGTAGTTTTAGATAAGTATCAACTTCATACTTAGTACTTGAGTTATCTTGACAAATGTAAGAAAGTACCTATTATAGATTTACCGGGTAACTCCCGAAAATAACAAAATGACAACTAAACAAAGTTCGTATGTACACACCAATCTCTGCTTATCATGTTTTCATACAATATGATGTCAGAATAAAAGTTGCGTTCCGTTTTGCATAAGTAGATAATTTTTACATAATATATAGTGATCATATTCGGCGAATACGAATATTCGTATTCGCCGTCTCCAGACTTAAAAATACTGTATTTATAAGTCTTCAAGCACACATTTTCCCAAATCCTAAGGGCATCAAAATGGACGAATGGCAGTAACTTAATAGATTTTCAAGTCATGTACTATAGGGTCCCTGAACATATCTACTGGGATTCCACCCTTTGGCTGAATAAATTGCTAGACTTAGTGACTAGAATTTTAAAAACCTTCACAATATTATGGATAATGTGGATGGAAATGTGCTTGAATAAACCTGATTTACGATTATTACAATATTTGTTTGTATATACCGGTCGCATTGAGGACTATTGAAGACCTCCTCCTTTTTTTAAGTCGGTTAAAAATACCTCTATACTTAAGTTTATTATATTCTTAATATATATAATATATTATATACATCTCGTGTCACAATGTTTGTCCTCAATGGACTCCTGAACCACTTAACCGATTATAATAAAATTCGCACACCATGTGTAGTTCAATCCAACTTGAGAGATAGAATAGTTTAAACATGTAGGTACCACATACGAAGCCGGGGCGGACCGCTAGTAATATTATAAGGTTATCTTCTAGTAGTATCTAAACTAAACAAACAATTAGGAAATTTGTGAATGTAAAAACATTTTTAAATACAAAATTATCATACAATAATATGAACTTCTTAACTTGTGAAATTTCGTTCATTTTATTTCTTTCCAATTCAAAATCGAACCCACACTCAACAAAATAGTCTTTAGCACTAACCACTGATCCTACCGGGTAAATCACAAAACCACAGCCAAGCAAATCGTGGGTATAATTAACTTCTATAGAATTTAGCCAGCTTTAGTCATTGTTTAAAATTTATCACGCCTAGTTGTTTTGTACTATATTTTTTGTATCGTTTCAAATATGGCGCATATCATTAAAAACCATTTGTCTTTTTGTCCTCACGACATAAAACAACACAGTGTATTTTTTGTTATTATTTTTCGGTCAATTTAAGCTGGCAATCATTAATTATTCTTGGACGTTTACAGAATGACATCTATGCGACTTAAACCAAACAAAGAAATATTAAATCATAGTAATAAATATACGGAACAGATAAACATACATTCTTATTCATATTTTTCTACAAGACATACAATACAAAGATACTCAGAAATACAAAGAATGATTTTTTTTATTAAAATACAAAAAAAATCCTGATGAAGTCAATCCTACGTATATTACGAAAAATATATGCTCTTTCATATTGTGATCTATACTACGATCTATATAATCTAAACACGGTCCCTGCATATATCTCCTTAACATATTAGTCCATCGTACTGGTCCCTTATAACAGATGTAACTCAATGCTACCCACGTACTACCGAGAAAATCAAAGGAAACCCGCTACATAATGTTGTAAAACTTTCGCACTGGCGTTTTTAAACGCACTACTAAGAAATTTCTAAGAATAAAAACACCGAATTTTTTTTTTAAATGTTGTGTGGTTTTATGAAACCACGGTAAAAGTGAAACTTGTTACGAACACTGCTTTATACCTACTCGGCAGCCGACCGTCACGCGACATGCGCTACACAGACCAAAAAGTTTGAGACGATGTAATAAAAGTTTCACTTTAATATCCCTTAAGCCATCTAACCATAATACATATGTATTGAGATTTATTATATCTAAATAAATATATATGAATAGAAGTTAAACCATATTATATGAACATTAAACACGCATATTGCATTTTGCTGAAGCATGTAATTGCATTAGAAACACTGTTTGAGAGAGTTAAATTAAAATTGTTTTTTTTATTTTTGTATTGAAAGGAGACATGAATAACAAAAGAAATAATAAACTATGGAATTGAAAACATTACATTGTACATCGTTTTTATCTGTTACTAGCTGCGCCCCGCGGTTTCACCCGCGTGGCTCCGCTCCTGATGGTCTTAGCGTAATGATAAGCTTAAAGCCTTCCTCGATGAATGGGCTATTTACCGAAAGAATTTTTCAAATCAGACCAATAGTTCCTGAGATAAGTGGGTTCAAACAAACAAAAAAACTCTTCAACTTCACAATATTAAGTATGGATTAAAAAAATAGCCATATGGTTAAAACGCACGTGCGAAAGCCATTTGTATTCTACCCTCGATCCACAGGTTCGCATTGACACTAGCGCATATAGACCACGCGTGAACATATTACAATTTTAGGGTTTAGAAGTAATCTAGCCGTTATGTGGAATTTGTATCCTTACAATCCTGGTGTAGGTGCTGTGCTGACGGTATGGTATGGTAAATATTATATTTGGAAAGGTGTTGTAATTTTTGTAACCAGCTGTGAATGTTTGGTATACTTGCTCTATGTAAACGATAAAAAGCGTAGAAAAAAATATTATTCATATCTAGTGATTATATACAATCATTTTCTAGGATTTAAAGTACCTAGTACTTTTAAAATATAGTTATTTTTACAGTAAGTACTTAGTAGAAATTTAACCTTCACTAATGTCGCAAAAGTCGTTGATTTAATCATGTTACATGTGTTATATTTCATCCTATAAAGCAGTATTAATATAATATTATACGCCACCTAGCACCATAACTTTCCTAAACTGGAAATAATACTACTTTGAAATTTAAACAGATTTTTTTTGGTAACCCCCTGAACTGAAGTTGAAAGTTTCAGATCTGACACGTGTTTTCGGCACACATGCTCTTTTTTATCAAAAACTAGCGACCCGCCCCAGCTTCGCACGGGCACACGGGTATACCTCAAAAATAACAGTACTTCTCCACTATTTAATGGATGTTATTATACATATAAACCTTCCTCTTGAATCACTCTATTTATTAAAAAAAAACCGCATCAATATCTGTTGCGTAGTTTCAAAGATTTAAGCATACAAAGGGACATAGGGACAGAGAAAGCGACTTTGTTTTATACTATGTAGTGATGATGCTACGACTCATAAATCAAAGTACACGAGGTAATGAAGAAAAACTAATCTTTAACATTTCTTAATCAAGACCTACGATAAGCTCGCTCCATTTGAACGTATCAATACGTTATGCAACAGGCAATATGCAACTAGGTAATGAAGTAATGTCTCTAATAGCTTTGCTAATTAAAACTGCATTCATGTTGTTTTCAAAATAGATTGAAGGAAATTACTATGATGCAGGTGGAAAAGGGAATTCCATAAATCATAATTATTTATGTAACACGCCGTTTCTAAATGAGTTAAATCGGGTTTATAATATGGTTTCAAAATCGGTGCAGTAGTTTCGGACATCTAATATTATATTTAACTAAGAAATAAAAACTTTCCTGTGTATTAAAATTTAAAATATATTATTTTCCAATGATTCGTAATGTAAAAAAATACGTAAGTAATTAAAATTATTTTGATTCATAAAATGTAACCTTTACTTGTATAGAAAAACAATAGTAATGTACAATTCTTTACAATTCATTCTTTTTCGTTATTTAAAAGTGGCACTTTAAATTTCACAAAAAACTCGAAAGTGAACAACAAACAGAATTCAAGTGAAGGACCATTGATCCTTTGAGTGCAGAATACTAAAATATGTGGTCCAGTACATTTTTAAAAAGATGAAGGGTTAAATTTCCTTTGGTGATAAATATTGTGTTTTTCCAGTTTCTTGATAAACACATTATATTGTAGAATAGTGTGTGTGTAATATGTATTTAAAATTAAAATAATGTATTAGTGATGTACGTGTCTGCGTGCATGTTACCAAATTGAAATTAACCAAGTATACTTTTAAAGTCTGTACATCTTTTCGTCACAGTGTCACGTCCTGGGATTTTTATTCTTCATAAACTTTGCTAATTTTGATTCGGAATGAATCCGTAATTCATGTCAATTCTATTTAAAAAGTTAATTGAGTGAGTAATTAGGTAGTTAGAAAACGCCCACGCAGCATCTAAGTTTATACGGTAACTTTGTTACTAAGAAATTACTTAAGATTTGATGAAAATACGTCCTACAGTCAAAATACAGAATTAATTAGAAAGTTTTGGACCTATATTTTAGTTAAAATGATGTTTTTTGGAAAGCTGTTATAAAATTTCTATACAATATCTAAAGGTCAATGATCAAAGTGATGGCAAAATGTATCCAAGTTATGATAAAAAATAAAGAAATATGATAAAGTAGCTGTGCTCCGAGGTTTTACCCGCAGTGCTCCGCTCCTGTTGATTCTATAACCTTCCTCGATAAATGGGCTATCTAACACCGAAAGAATTTTTCAAATCGGACCAGTAGTTCCTGAGATTAGCGCGTTCAAACAAACAAACAAACTCTTCAGCTTTATAATATTAGTATACTAGATGCGAAGATGCACAAAATATAAATCGCGTTTGAAATCCTTTAAAGTCTTTATAGAAACCATTTCATAACATAACATAGACTATAATAATAAGAAAATAAATTGAATTAAAAAAATAGTTTACAATACCATTTTTTTAAACAAAAGCCTTCAATTAAGTGATATATGACACGAGTTTACTAAGAAAGATTACATTTCACTATCATTAGAAAATACCAGAATTAGGTACATCCTATAAAACGTAAATAAATTTTTCCAACTAAAAATAGGTTTTTCTAATTGAAATTCCCTTAACAGGAACTATCGCTAGAATGGATAATATGACATAATAAGGCCCATTGTCTGCCTCAAAATGCGTCACAACCTGTCACACGTAATGATGAGAATGTAAAGTGATAAAATACCTTTTTCATTGTATATGAGGCTCTATTAGCAGTCAATAATTTTCTAATTATTACCCCGCAATTTGTCCTTAATGATACATTGTTTTTATGCGGATGGAAACAGTTCTATAAATATTATTATATTATGTACTTTATTTATAACTTTATGTAACATTACGTAATTTGTGTGACTTTCGTTCCTAAATAAATTAATATATTATACATAGATAGCAGCAAAAATAATAACCTATTCGAAGAATTTTTAAATAACAACATAGTCTACGTCATTGTTATAAAATATGCGAATTACAAGCTGTTTAAACAATTAACATTAAAAATATACGTAAATCAATAATGATAATTAAATAATTACGAAGTATTATTTTTCATTTGTATTCAACAATAAAGCTAGTTTCCAATAAAATTTTAATTTACTGCATAAAAACGATATATTCATGTTTTATTATAGAATATTATATTTTACTAATACTATTATATTTTCATTCAAGCATATCTATATTCCCAGATTACCTCGTACAAACAGTCAAACCAACTCTTCAACTTTATAAATTAATGTAGGTACATAGTTCAAGTATATCCTCAACCAGACAAAATTTGCATAGCCATAGTATAGATAATAAATGAAATTATCCCAGTAGATAGACTTTATTGTAGTAGGGCTATAAGTAGTATGGATATACATAATAGTATGTATATAAGTAGTATGGCTATAGATAGTATGGTATTAACCAAACAACTTTTTCCAGGTGTTCGCATGGGAACAAGGCATCCGGGACACGATCCTATCTTCCTTCTTCTGGGGATATGTTGTGCTGCAGATCCCAGCTGGTATGATTGCTGGAAGGTTTGGCGGGAAAATGCTGGTCCTCGTGTCCATGCTGATCACGGGCGTTGTCAATCTGTTCACACCTTTGTTGGCGACTAAGGTATGAATGTTTGGAATGAAATGAATATCTCTTCATCAGAATTGTTTTCTTATTTCCTTATTTTTGTAATTGTTAAAAAAATTGTGCTTTAATATTTTCCGATTCTTAATACCATTAACTTTTGAGGTAATATTATGACGATGTTGATGCTTATAATTTTAAGATAATTGTTATTAAAAGTGAATAATTACAGAAAACAATATAGGTATGGTTGATAAAATATTCTAAAGTTTATTCTAATTCTAATTGGATGAAAATAATACTATACTAACTACATACATAATATTATTTAATAACTAAATTAAATAGACCTAGGGGTCTATTAATTTCTATTATAATTCAATAATTATTTATTATTTATTTATTTATTTATTTATTTATACATCTTTGACTTACAGTACAAAACATACCAAAACGCACAAAGATAACAATTATTACAAAGTCTGACTTAAAAATAAGGTACAATTAGAGACAAACGATACAATATTAACATTAAATAGGTCCACTTCAGATTTAGCACGTAAAAATTTATTTAACAAATTGAGTGCATGATGGGTGGGTGCACTCCAAGCGGCTCGCGTCCGGAGCAGGCTCTCCGCGAACAGCGGACGCGAGCGCCACTGCACGGAGCAGCTCGGTGCCCACACACCACAGGCCCCCAGTGCCACGGGATTGTCAATTTTGCTATTTAACAGCAGATAATAATGAACCATAAGCGCGCGCTCGCGTCGTAGCTCGAGTGTATCCATTCCAACCATCCCCGTAACGTACAAGGATGGATATAAGTAGGGATAATATCCATACATCTTCCGGAAAAGGCATCTTGAGAACTTACGTTGAATTTTTTCAATCATTAACGTGTAAATTTTTTCATGCGGGCTCCACACGATAGCGTTATATTCAAGCTTACTACGTACAAACGCATAATAAAGGCTAGTGATAACAGTTTTGTCATTAAAACGAGCAGTCTGCCTAAAAATAAATCCAAGGGCTTTATATGCATTATGGCATAAATCAATTATGTGGTCATTAAAACTTAAGGAACGATCGAATAATACGCCTAAATCACGAATCGAATTCTCTCTAGCTACAATCTTATCCAAAACTTTATAGTCATAGAGATGTGGAGATTTACTCCTAGTAAAAGTCATTACTTTACATTTTGCCTCATTAAGATCTAAACGGTTCATTTTACTCCATTCGCAGACGCTATTTATATCGTTTTGTAATGCCTGACAATCTTCAATACTTCCTACAGCCAAATATAATTTTAGATCGTCGGCAAACATAAGACACTGGGAAGAACTAATAACATCTGGAAGATCGTTAATCATTACCAGAAATTGAGTAGGTCCGAGGGTACTGCCTTGACTGATACCAGAATTGATGGCATATGGATCTGAACGATAACTACCAAGTTGTACAAATTGAAAACGATCCCGGAGGTAGTCTGCAAAATATTTTACCAGCCTGGGAGTGAAACCAATCATAGAAAATTTGCGCAAAAGGACGTCATTATCTACGCGATCGAACGCTTTTTTAAAGTCGAAATAACTGACATCGATTTGTTTTCTCCGATCTAAGTTTTTAGAAGCGTAGTCGACGAAATTAATTAAATTTGTTGATGTTGATCTACGGGCACGAAAACCGTGCTGACAATCCGATAATCGAGAACTTATTTGTTGTGAGACGTGATTATTTAAAATAATTTCTAGTAGTTTAGCAAAGGTAGATAGCACCGCGATAGGTCTATAGTTCTCAATGCTCACTTTGGAGCCACTCTTTGGAACCGGTGTAACACGCGAAGTTTTCCATACGGTAGGATACGTATCTGTTTGGAGAGACAAATTAAATATGTAGTGAAGAGGTTCAATAAAAATTGATATACAGTCTTTAATAATGAACGGCGGTATATTATCCGGACCTGCTGCCGAATGCGGTTTAAGGCGCCGAATTGCAAGCTTTATATCAGATTTTGAAATGTAATCTATAGAAATACGTGATGAAGCGACGCCGGATACAAGCGAAGCCTCCTTATAATCAAGTTTTGGTTTTTCATTTAAAAATACTGATTGAAAATATTTAGCGAATGCATTTGCGGCGTCAATACCACTTACTTTAACACCATCATAGTCATATTCGATACGCAACTTACTAGATGACCGCTGCTCCTTTACAAATGCCCAGAATTTCTTGGGATCGTCTTTAATGTTGGTTTCAATTTTTTTTATATGGTTCTGATAAGCCTGATTGATAAGTATTTTTACTTTACTTCTATAGTATTTAAACATTTCAAGGTTATACTGTAGACCAAACTGCTTATATTTTTTTAAATTAAAATATTTAATTTTTATATTAGTAACAACTTCCGTAGTGAACCACGTCGGATAAGTATATCGTGAACTATTCATAGCATGTCTCTTTTTTGGGACGCATTTATTGAAACAATTAAATAATTGTGTGTACAATCTATCTACGGCACTATTTACACTAGTACAGGAATAAACGTCATCCCAACGCAATGATTGTATGCACGCATATAATTCATTATAATCTGCTTTACGGAAATTCCATTCATTTAATTTACTACCAGACGGTACACATGAATCGTTTATATTGTAAGTCCTTAAATATGCTAATTTCACCAACAAAGACGGATGATAACTGTCAATGGGGACAAGTGGTGGTGTGTCACTACTTACCCGTAATTCCCTGCTACTGGCATTACTTAATACAAGGTCAAGAATTCCACCCATCTTATTCTTAATAGTATTATACTGATGCAACTTACTGAAGGAAATCATATTATTATATTTATAAATAACATTTTTTGATGCTGAATTTAAGTTAAAATCGCCAAATATTACAATTTTATATGATGAGAAACGTGTACTTAATTCTTCTAATATTTTAAAAATATCATAATAAATGTCCTCATTAGAACCAGGTGGTATATACAACACACACAATAACATTTTAATGCCATTGCGTTTTACCGTGGCTACTGTAATTTCGAGACAATCAGTACAACTACTTATGTAATTTTTAACACAAATATTTTTTATATTATAACAATTTCGAATAGCTAACAATACACCACCCCAACCTGAATCATTACACCGATCTTTACGCAATACAACATAATCGTTTGGAAACAACTCTGAGTCACACACACTACTATTTAAAAAAGTTTCAGTTAAAGCATAAACATCGTATTGTTCACTTAATATAGAATTCTTACATACATCTAATTTTGTGCGCAAACCACGCACGTTTTGATAAAACATACAAATAGTTTTTAATTTAGGAGTTTTGTGTCGTTTTACGGTTGCGAAATCCACTACGCCATGGCTTTATGTGCACATCCTCCGCCCAATGAATAGGCGACATATAAGTGTCCAAATTTTTTGTGGGAACTGTCAACTTAAAGGATGCATAGTCACCACGCGAATTCAATTGTTCCACCAAACATTTATCATTTGGGCAAATACATAACAAATGTTTTATAATTTGTTCGACTGTAGTACCTTTTTTTAAATAATAGATATGCAAGTAACTTTTACGTTCGGACGCCTCCAATGACGTCGAACCGGGCGCGGCCGTACCACGAGCTACATTTCTCGCCTCACGTCGAACTCGACGAGGCCTCACGTCGACCCATTCCGTTGTAGCCCCGACTCCGTTACGGTCGTCCGAACCATTGGCATCTACGAACGCGTCTTGCGAGTTCTGCGTGACTTGCGTAGCACACGTAGTAGGGGTGATCTCGCCGTCAGTGCCGCTCGGTGGGGACGGAGATGCGAGCGGCAATGTCTTCTTCCCTGCTCGCACCTTGGGCTTCGCGACGTTGATAGTCGTAAGCGCACGAAGACGAGCATCGCGAAGTGGCCGCAGCTTAGAGTTACCCTCTTCATCATCACACTTTTTATTTGGTGAACTCAAATGTACCGTCGGTTCTCGCATTTGTTTACTTTCAACAAAATCTTTTATAATCAAATTCTGTTCTAGAATAAGCGTTTCTAGTGAAGTTACTTTATCTTGCAGATGTAACACAGTCTTATTCAACTCACGAATAACATTTTCCAAAGTTTTGTACGACATATTCACAGATTTTATTTTTTAAAGTAACAGCTGAGCGAATGCGTTAACCCTTGCAAGCGCGCGGGGGGAACTGCGTGTAAAAAAAAAAAGATGTCTTTTATTACAAGATTATTACAAGTATGGTCGTATCTTCTTGCAAAACAAATTGTTTTTTGTGATTTCAGGGAGACTGGATAGCGGTATGTGCGTGTAGGATCCTCATGGGTCTATCCCAGGGTATGCTGTATCCAAGCATTCATGGGCTTATTGGTCAATGGTCACCGTTGTCAGAGAGAAGCCGGATGGGAACTATTGTATACTCTGGTACTTATATAACTTTACTAGCTGCTCCCCGCGGTTTCACCCCCGTGGCTCCGCTCCTGTTGGTCGTAGCGTGATGATTTATAGCCTATAACCTTCCTCGATAAATGAGCTTTCTAACACCGAATTTTTTATATTTTAAATCGGACCAGTAGTTCCCGAGATTAGCGCGTTCAAACAAACAAACAAACTCTTCAGCTTTATAATATTAGTATAGATTATGAAGATAAAACATATTATTGTAAGAATTTCTTCCAAGATAAGCTACTTCGCTAGTACATACATAATACAATATACATGATACATTCACATACATACATCCCTTACATGATATTGTAGCCATATTATTATTGAACTTCAGACAATACCGCCTACGCTTGCTATCGGGGATTTTACCATAAAGTCTTAAAGCAGTATTACAGAGTTATAGCACGTTATAGGTCTTTTACTGCAGTCACTTAACCACACTGAGGCTTCATGGCATGGCATGTCAAATTTACTTTTCACTCCAAATGACATGACATGGTAGCATTGAATAAATCATAATACCTATATACATGAACATAATGCATTGCGTTCATTTCCAAGCCATAATTTGAAACATGATAACCGTTTTGTACCTTGGTACAATACACTCAATTGAGAATAAAAATATAATATATATAAACACGAAGTAGTTTTCAATAATGTTCAGTTAGGATAACAAATGAAACCTAACAATATTCGTTCAACGGAATTGTTTCTAGATTTTTCCATCTCAAGTCTTGTGGGAAATTACAAGCAACATGCAAAACGTATCGAAACCACGACTATTTGTTTTCAAAATTGAGTTAGCTAGCGTGGAGAAACTTAGATTAAAAAATATACCACCAATAAACCAGTATAGAAAAAAATACAATTTCAATTCTTACCCAATATTGCTAATACTCTTGGGAGATTGTAAAATTGTTGTATGTAATAATCATAAAAAGAAGTATAATGGGATCCAGATTTAAAGAAAACTTATAAGAAAATATTAAATTTTGCGCATAACAGTTATTAGGTACTTAAATTATCATCTGTCTTACACAAATTAATAGAGTAATGTGAACAGAAGAATATTTTTACTATAGTCACGCCATAATATTTTAACAACAACGCAGCATCTGCTTCACTTTAAACTTCTGCCTGCAGCAAGAAAATTAGGCAACATACGAAACTTGTTGAGATAGTTCTTTGTTCGCTATTCTTACTATTCTTACTATATAGTACATAACAAACAATATGTCACTCTTAACCCATTGACCACCGTAAGCCCCGATCGGGGCGCGACACAATAGATTTTCTATTGTGTCTGTGATTCCGAGGACTGATGGATTAAACAATACTAACTGTTCGTCCCCGCTCCGCCTGATTGAACTTCTATTTTTTGTAAGTTTTTACAATTTCTATCTCCTATTTCAATGAATATCCCCATCCAAGCAAACGCAAATAAACCAAGATTCACTAGAATTCCTCCAATTGTTCTTGAGTTATAAGTGGTGAAAATAACACGTCTTTCTTTTACTATTATGACGTATCACTATTTGCGTAAATAGATATATTATTTCTCCTATATTTCTCTTTATCAGGCTCTCAACTCGGTACCATCATCGAAATGGTGGTGGCCGGTTGGCTGTCTGAGAGCAAATGGGGCTGGCCATCTGTATTCTACGTTGCTGGTATCACCTGCCTTGTGTTTGCTGTCCTCTGGTTCATCTTCGGAGCTTCCACCCCTGGTACCTGCAGGTGGATATCGAAGGAAGAAAAGAAGTTCATTGAACTCAGCGCTGGAGCTACGGATATCAATCAGTCTAAGGTATTTAAGATGGGTTTTGTATTTTATGGTAACTTTTCTATGTAATCAGAATTTTTTGGTTCATTTGAAGGGTGTTTTGTTTCTAGTTTGGATATTTATAAATTTGCTAATGGCGAAACATATGTATAACATACCGTTTTTTTTTTCAGAACATGCCTACACCATGGAAGAAAATTTGGACATCTCTACCCTTCTGGGCTATTCTCCTCGCTCACTGCGGTCAAAGTTTGGGCTTCTGGACTCTTCTAACTGAAATGCCTTCCTACATGGACAAAGTTCTCGGTGTTGCTATTAAAGATGTAAGTTTAAATCTTTGTTATTGGATTTAAATAAAAAAATATTATGAACCAATTTAGGAATACGTCAAAATTACTAAATTAATTTCTTGAGCTGTACTATCCGTTTGCTTCGTGCTACTTACCGATTTTGTTTACGGTCAAGTAGATGTTCATCCTCCTAAATACGTAGTTTAGTTTTTGTAGAAAGGCTCTCGTGTTAACCATTCGATTAGGTACTTGATAATTGTTTACAATATCTTTGTTGCTACATCATAACTCCACATTGTTGGGAATGTAATTCCTATTCATTATAAAAACAAAATATTTTCTAAGAGCATATCAAAATAATTAATTGTTGTTTCTTTCAGAATGGAATCTACTCAGCATTACCATACGCTGCTATGTACATACTCAGTTTCGTGTTCAGTTGGACAGCTGATTTCTTGATAAACAGAAATATTTTAAGCCACGGTGCTACCAGAAAGATCTTTAATACTATTTGTGAGTAATTTTTAAGTATTTTATATTATTAAAATTTGACAGTCTCCTATTATAATGTTATGTTTGTGTGTTGTTAATGTTATGTTAAATTACTCATTGTTTTTATTTATTTATTTACTCTTTATTGTACAACATACTAAAAGCCAGACAACCCCTTTTACATTGATTTAATTTTATTTGCGTGAGCTCCTACAATATTCATACCTATAAAAAAATCTTATTCTAAATCATTTTTTATACTTATATAAATTTTCCAGCCTTCTGGGGACCAGCTGCAGCTCTTCTAGGTCTCTCGTACATTCCAGCTGGTCATGTGCCACTCGCAGTTGCTATGTTGACGGTCACTGTTGGCTTGAATGGCGCTCATTATGTGGGATTCTTGGTGAGTTACTACAAATACCACCATAGGCTGTATACCATAGCTGAAAGTATACCATACCGTATTAAGCGCGTCACACACGGTGAAGATACTATAATATTTTATCTTAAGATACTGTAATATTTTATATTACAGTATCACCCGAAATTTTGTGGGTCATTTGTAACAGGATGGCGGTTCTACAGGGGTCTTAGTACGCAATGACAAAAATAAAAATGATGGTCAGAACGCTGATACCGGATACCTTAAGATACTGTAATATAAAATATTACGGTATCTTAAGATAAAATATTATAGTATCTCCACCGTGTGTGACGCGCTTTACGATGTTCTACATTTATTTTAATGTGTTTATGACAAGATGTGGCTTTGTGCAGGGCAAAAAGTTTAAGTTTGATTTTGCTGTTTACTATATTATTTAATTAAAGTAACACTAAGTAAGTAAGTAACGCTAATTTTTACAGACTAATTGGGAAATAATTTGAGCTTGAATCAAATTAGTTTTAAATCCTATCTGTTATGTTCTTGGTTCTAAACTATGTTCATGATCACGTCAAAATATTATCGCGTAAAGCGTCAGTTTTACTTATCAATACAAGACAATTATTAGTGTAAAATGGTTTTTCATCAAAAAATGGGTTACTTTTTACGTTTTATAGATAAACTAGCTTCCGCCCACGACTTTGTACGTGCATCCCCGTTTTTCCCCGTTCCCGCAAGAATTTCTGAAAATCCTTTCTTAGCGGATGCCTACGTCCTAACATCTACCTGCATGCCAAATTTCAGCCCGATACGTCCAGTGGTTTGGGCTGTGCGTTGATAGATCACTATATCAGTCACCTTTACGTTTTATAGATAAATGTTTAATCCTACTTTTCTTTTACAGATTTCCCACATCGACCTGTCTCCAAACTTCGCCAGTACTTTGATGGGCCTCACCAACGGCTTTGGAAACATTTTCTCCATCATGGCTCCCTTGAGCGTGACCCTCGTCGTTCGGGATGAAGTAAGTATATTTAACTATAGCTCTATTATTATTTTTATATATAAATCATATAAGATCGTAGTTATCTTACTAAAATATGAAAAGATTCATGCATAGATCTTTAATGAAATTATATTGTTAACACTACCTACATTTAAAGTAAATTATTGACAAATAAATCCAAATATAATTTCAACTCAGACAGGCATTTGAATTTTGAGAATCTAAAGTTGTTCCAAAATTGGAATCTAAAGACTAAAAAATTACTTTTTCCAAAAAAAAAATAATTTAGAAGAATAATTTACGTTACTATGTCTGTATAACTGGAAATACACAGTCAAAAACGTCAAAAACTTTACAAATCAGTATTTACTATATACATTGTTTTATTTCCTCAACAGACAAGTGCATCAGAATGGCGGAAGGTCTTCTTCATTTCAATTGCTTGCTACTTCTTGAGCAATCTATTCTTCCTTCTATTCTTCTCTGGAACTGTCCAACCCTGGAATGAACCGAAACCTACGGCTAGTATTGGTAAGTTTTATAATATTTAAACTTTGAGTCATAAATGAACTGCATAACTGAACATTTTGAGTCATAACTGAAGAATTTAATTAAATTTAAATTTCATAATTTAAAATTTATGAGCCGAATGTAGCCTAAAAATTGACTGATACGATTTATTTATACGATTTACGTACCTATATAAAAGCAATTTTGAAGTGAGAGAGTGAGATTTCGATTTTTTGCGTGTACATAAACTAAATTTTAACTTTAACGTGATGGATACCATTATTTGTAAGCTGTACATAATTATAGCTAATTATTTTTATTTTTTCACAGAGGATGGCGTGAAACACAAAGAAAAGGAAGAAAAACCGAAATCAAGCGACAAAGAGGCTAGCGGGGAACATAAATTCTGACTTTAGAGGATTTCATTCAACCGCTCAAAACTAGTCAATATTTATGTACAAAGGAACAACTTATTATTAGATTATTTGTACATAATATTATGTATACTGTTACTGTTAGATATGTAATGATATATTCCGAAACGAGTCATCGAAATAGCGAAAATCCTAATCGTGTAAATGAAGGACACAAAGTGCAGTTTAGTTATGAACCCAGTTTTTTTTATAGGTATACTTATGCGTTTACCAAACAAAAGCAATGTTGGATCGATAATTTTTAATACTAGCGGTCCGCCCCGGCTTCGCCCGTGGATATTTACGTTTTCTCACCATAAGAACCATCCTCGTACTTCAAGGAATATTATAAAAAACGAATTATCGAAATCGGTCCACCCGTTCACGCGTGATGCCGTGACCAAGGAAAACGGGTTTCATTTTTATATATATATGTATAGATGTACATATTTGTATTATTAATAATAATTTTATTCGAAAGAAACGAACAAACAAAAAGAAATGTAAACGAAATTTTTAATAAAGAGTTGTAATGTTTTTCTTTGTGACGAAGATAATAGTTATATCTATAAATAATAGACTGTGATGTTTGTGCAATAAATACTATTAGTTATTTATTCGCTTTCAAGACATTTAATTTATTCCTTTGTTAATTAATTTATTTAAAATAACAATTTAATGTATACGTTAAGTCTAAGATATTATTTAAAAGTATTAATTTGTGTATATTATTAGTCAAATAAATTTTAAAAATTTAAATTGTCTTTTTCTTTATTCCCTCTACAATCTTTACAATAATCGTGAAGCTGGTATTTTGTTATAGGGCGAATTTCACGACTTTTCATCATGTCAGGTCATGTGTTATTCTGATGTTTGACCTACTAGATATCCGCCCGCGGCTTCGCCCGCGTTTTCAAAGGAAAACCCGCATAGTTCCCATTCCCGTGGGATTTCCGGGATAAAACCTATCCTATGTGTTAATCCAACTTAGGTACCCTCTATATGTGTGCTAAATTTCATTGTAATCGGTTCAGTAGTATTTGCGTGAAAGAGTAACAAACACACACACATCCTCACAAACTTTCGCATTTATAATATTAGTAGGATCAAATCTTAGAAAAACACCATGCAGTATAGAAATTATTGATTTTGGCCAATATAAATCTGATTCTATCAATAAAATTTATGAATCTTGAATCACTCTATCTATTACAAAAAACCGCATCAAAATCCGTTGCGTAATTTTAAATATTTAAGCATACATAGGGACATAGGGACAGAAAAAGCGACTTTGTTTTATACTATGTAGTGAAGATACATAGATAACAAAGCCCCTCAAAATTTAATTTTGTAAGAGAAATGCACTAATTCGTTTTAAATGAATTTTTGATTGCGAATTCTGTAATAAATTTTTCTGTGCCGTGTTGATAAATCGGTTTTGAAAACTAGTGAAGAAAAATAGCAACAGTTTTATACTCTGGGAAGATCCTGGTGATTTATGTAACAGCAAAGTATTATGGTCGGATTCAGTTGAAATAATGTAACGAAAAATAAACTTTAAATTTATGGTACCTACAGGAAAGCTTTTTCTTGTGAGATCAAAAAAATTGTATCTATATTATCTATATTAAATTCACAAAATAAATGTGAGTTTTTATTATAATCGTAAGCGTTGCATTTTATAATGTGACGATTTTCAGAAAAGTGTTTTTCCTGAGCCCACGGAGGTTTCTGAATTGACGACCATTCTTCGACAGCTATGTATCACAGGTGAAGTCGGGTGGCACAGCTTATTTGTTTGTTTGACGCGCTAATCTTAGGAAATACTGGTCCGATTTGAAAAATTCTTTCGGTGTTAGATAGCCCATATATAAAGGAAGGCTTATAGACCATATATCATCACGCTAAGACCAACAGGTGCGGAGCAATGTGGGTGAAACCGCAGGGCACAGCTAGTGGAAAATAAACATGATTAAGGTAAATAAGCTATTTATAGTTAATGAATAAACTCAATATTAGACACAAATTATAAAAAAAAAAAAAGTGTGTGCGTGTAACCTTTACGCGCGATTGAAGTAAAACTTCTTTGGCGTTGACGCCATATATCACTGAAATGATTAAATATTAACTTAAATAAATAAATATTATATTATAATTTAATTATATTCATTATTCATGTGCTTTACAAAGATTATTTAAATGTTATATTAATATTATTCATTCGAAACAGGTAATTGAATGTCATCATAATTTCTTACGTAGGTACGAAATTATAGGTTTGTGGTAACTAAAATGTGAAACATAAATTTTACTCTCTAAATTTGCTACTTTTCTTGAAAATACAGCATCTATCGTTGTACCGAAACGCGTTGTTGAATGAAGTCGAGAAGTATTCATAGATAAATCTAATTTTTCTTCTAAAAAATCAATTAACGGCTGAGATTCCTGAGAGCGAAAATTAACATTAAAATCTCCAGTTAGAATCATCGGTATTCATGATAATTACTATTTAAAAGTCGAGAACCTTCAATTGTGAAGTGAAGTAATTGCTGATGAATAAATTTTATGATATTTGTCAGGCTAGTATTTGTAGAAATATAAATAACAACGATAATCACAGGTTGGTCATTCGTATTAACACATCGAACCAAGGCGATGTCACCAATTTGTGAAACCTCATCGGAAATTTGTGATAATATAGTTGGTGAAATATTTTGAATTGGTGTTACATTGTTCAGTGTATCTGTAGATGAATGATATGCAGCTACTCCACCAGCAGTTGAGTTGGGTCGTTTGTATTGGGTAACGCAATAAAAATTTTCAATAAGAATTTGTTCGTCATTTTTCATCCAAGTTTCGGAAAATAACAGCAATGTGGACCTTTTTAATACTTTATCATTCAGATCAGAAACATGAGCACGTAAACTTTGGCAGTTGAA